>BMAO01001301.1:0-182727 GCA_019973975.1 Trichonephila clavata
GGAGGGGATATCGAATTTATGATATTAAAAATCAAAAAGTAATTGAAGAGAGATCAGTTAAATTTCAATGAATCTTTAAAGGGTAGTAGTTATTTAGGTGAAATTGAAAATGAAACATGGGATATTGACTCGTTTTTTGAAATCTCTCCCGAAATAAACGAAATTAATCAAAATTCAGAAAATAGAGTATTGTCTAATTTTGAAATAAATAATGAGCCTGTGGCAATTGAGAAGGACAACTCAATTCCCCTTCAGACTACATCATCGCATCAGACAGGCAGAATCCAACTCCCAGTACTTGAGTTGAATGATGTACAAAATCAAATCCCTGTTAGAAGATCGGAAAGACTAAAATCTAAGCAGATGTCAGTTCATTTAACGATAATGTACCGAACTCTATTTTGAGGCAAAAAATAGTGCTAATTGGGAAAATTGGAAATTAGCAATGGAGAATGAATTAGATTCGTTAGATAAACATAAAGTATGGGAAGTAGTACAAAAACCTGCAAAATCAAAATTGATAAAAACTAAGTGGGTGTATAGTTTAAAACAAGATGATGCTGGGAAAATTTTTAAATACAAAGCCAGGCTTGTAGCAGCTGGTTTTAATCAAATTAAAAATATAGATTATTCAGAGTCGTATTCACCAGTTGTAAATATTGAATCTTTTCGATTGTTAATTGCACTTGTGCAGCTAAATTAAAATTAAATGTTAATTTCTTTGATGTAAAAACTGCGTACTTATATAGTGATTTAGAGGAGACTGTGTTTCTGTTACCTCTACCTGGTTATGAGAAATTAATTGGAGATGACAAAGTTTGTAAATTGAAAAAGAATATTTATGGTTTTCCACAGTCAGGTAGAAACTGGTATATGAAAATAAAGTGTGCATTAGAAAAATTTAGTTTAAAAAAATTAGCTTTTGATAATTGTGTATTTATTAAAACTGATAATCAAAGTGTCCTTATATTATGTATGTATGTAGATGATTTAGCTATTTTTGTAACAATGATAAAATGTAGGAAGATAATGTATTTAAGATTAAAAATGTGTTTGAAGAGTGGTTGAAAACAAAGCTAATAAGTTTTTAGGCATGGAAATTGAAAAATATGGAAATGGTATTTGCTTATCCCAGTTTGAATATTTTTATTCATTATTCATTAAACATAATTTAGAAAACTGTAAAAGAGTTAAAATTCCAATTGTGAAAGGGGAAGAAAAGAGTTTTTCTTCTACGAATGAATTTATTACATTACTATATACCAGATATTAATTGGTGAACTTTTATATTTAGCTAATAGAACTCGCCCTGATATTTCATTTGTAACATCTTATTTATCACAATTTAATCATAAACCAGAGAAAAGACATTATAATTTGGCTAAAAGAGTATTAAGATATTTGATGGGTACAAAAAGAAAAAATTGTTTTATGAAAAGGAATTTGGTACTTTAAATGCTAGTTCAGAGGCTAGTTGGGGAAATGCAGAAAGTGAAAAATAATGTTCTGGTTTTATTTGGTAATTCATTAACTTTATGGAAATGCCGTAAACAGAAAATTGTTAGTCTATCACATGTGAAACAGAGTTATTTTCTATCTCTGAAATTTGTAAAGATATAATTTGGACTGTAAATTTGTTAATTGAATTAAAATGTAAACAATTTATAAGTAATGCTGTAACTTTAAATTCAGATAGTCAAGCAGCAATTCAGTGGATTAAGGGTAGCCGTTCTTCAAATAAATCAAGGCATATGAATTTACGTTTTCATTTTGTGAAAGATTTAATTGAAGATACTGCAATAAAATTGGAATACATTCAAACTGATGTTTTAATTGCAGATTTTCTTACTAAAGCCACGAATGTACAAAAGTTACAATATTCAATGGAAAAAATTTCATTACTCTCATGATTTTTATGTCACTGTATTTGTTATATTTTATGTGTATTATGTATATGTGTTTATGATATTGTTCTTGTGTTTGAAAAAAAAAATGTATCACTCGCAGGAGGGGTGTGTTGGGTTGAAGCGAGCGAACTATTTTTCTAGCGTAAGGATATCTGTGTGATACGCCCACGCGTTCTTTTTCCCGCTTAATCCAACGCACTTCTTCTACGGGGACCACACGATCTACACGCTGTGTGCTATGAACATTATTTATGCTGTGTGCAGAATTCTTAATTGTTTTATTTAATTGTCCATAATAAAGTGTGCTGTCCAGAAGAGGTATGAAGAATTATTTTTACAAAAAGAACAACAAAAAGAATACATTCAATATATTCTTTCGCACACAATCCTACGAATCTTCTTCACAATAGTGGACCATCCTTTCTGAACACATGTGTAGCAAGGCCACGTGTTAAACGAAAGATATGGACGACTGACAACAGGTGTGGTTAGTCTATTACCCACTTAAAGGAAGGAAAACAATTAAAGCGTCTTTTCGCCTGAGGAATCAGAAAACACTAAGAAAGGGTAGCAGATAGATAGTCATCAAAGAGGCTACGTTACAAGGGAGACACGCAGTGACAATACAACACAAAACTCGTAAGCTCTATCATGTTTCTTACAAGGTTGCAAATGACAGTGAGTGTTCGAATTGTCGAGAGTCTTACAAGAAAACTTCGAATTATAGCTTGTTGTAGTCTGGCCAGCCACAGATTTTACTTCGAAATACTGAGTGTACCCAAACGTATTGTTTTGGTTCGAAATATCAAGAGTTTTTCTAGGGACTGAGCATATACTTCGAAGAGAGATTCATATTATCGAAGGTTTGAATTACCGAGAGTCGACTGTGTGTGTATATATATATACTATATATAAAGGAGAAAAGCGAATGACTGACTGACTAATCACGATATCTCTGGAACTATTCAAGCTACTGACTTGAAATTTGGTAGACATGTTCCTTTCGTAGAGTAGAGATCCGTTAAGAACGGTTTTTTACGAAATTCGAAACGCAAGGGGTGTTATAAGTAATTGTTTCCATTTTTAAACTACTCAACGTACAATCTTGAAATTGGGTAAGCAGATTCCTTTCATAGAGTAGAGATCCGCTACAAAATGAGTTTGGTGAAAATCGACCCCCAAGTGACATTGCAGGGGCTTAGGGGGCGTTATAGATGATTATTTCCATTTTTGAACTATTAGACGCACAGTCTTTAAATTTGATAAATAGATTCCTTTCATAGAGTAGAGATCAGATACAAGATGGTTTTTGGGAAAGTAACCCCCAAGTGGCGTTGCGGGGGGGGGTTAAGGGGCGTAATAGATAAATATTTTCGTTTTTAAACTACTTGACCAACCTGCTTGAAAATTGGTAGGCAAGTTTCTTTCATGGAGTAAATATCCACTACAAAATGGGTTTTGGGAAAAATGACCCCCAAGGGGTGTTGCGGGGGTTAAGGGAGATATAAATAATTATTCCGATTTTTAAACTATTAGATGCACAGTCTTGAAATTTAGTAAGCAGATTCCTCTCATAGAATAGAGATACGCCACAAAATGCGTTTCGTGAAAATCGACCCCCAAGGGGCGTAAGGAACGTATATTTTTCAATACAATCGAATTCTTAATGCTAAGACTTAAATATCTATAATTTATACATATATATAACCAGTAAAAATTTATAAAACATCATGAAATACCCAGCGAAGCGGGCGGGTAACAGCTAGTATATATATATATATATATATACATACATAGATATAAAACTAGACTAGAAATATAGGAAAACAGTATAGTATAACCATGCCACATAATAAAATAGTAGCCGCAGTAATACTAAGTAAATTCTTAGACCTAGGACTAAAAGTGCAGCCTTAATTATAAGTACCGTAAAATCCGACGTATAATGCGCACTTTTATCACAAAAAATAAGATCGAAATTTACGGGTGCACGTTATATGCCGAGTGTAGAAATGGTAGCTTCAAAAATATAAGAAAATGATGCGCATAAAAAATAATTAGGCTTCTCCCTTGATCAGAATACTGTGTATTTAAAAGAAATGACATTCCTTTTGAACAAAGGGCTGTAATTCTAGAAGTATACTATTCGTGGGATAATACCACGAATAAATGACTTCAAAGCAAAAGAACTTTACACACATACATTTCAAGTTCCTTCGTAAGTAAAGGGGTGTACATTATACGGTGAACATAACTTAAAATTTAAAAAATGTTACTTGTGAGTATAGGTGAGCGTTATACGCCAGATTTTACGGCATATGTTGCGACGTTTTTCAGAAATTATAATTTTTTTTCTAAAAATCTAAGTAATTTTTCTTTGCTTTTATTTTTTAGGTATTTTTACTAAGTAAGATATTTAGAGCATACTGCTCACTTAGATAACATCATCATAAATGAAAAACCTAAAAGTTAGTATAAAATTGACTTTTATAGATAAAATAATTGTTTATTTAAGCACTTTATTACCTGTTGATTCAGAAGATGTATTTCACTTGCTGAATCTAAATCATTAAGTTTTATTTAGATATTCGTTCACACAGTATATCCAAGAAAGAAACTTAATATCTCTGTTTTAATCAGTACAATTCTTCCTCAATTTTCATTTCTTTCACGACATAGTTTAAAATGAGAAACTGAGTAACAGACTTCGGAAAACCTTTATAAATATTTCTCTCGTCATTATTCAAATAATTAGTACATATTGATCAGTATATTCTAAATAAGAGTGGTCTAAAAGGAAACAATTCTATTCGTCTTATTTATTAAGGAAAATGTGTAGTTTTAAATCTCATTTTCAAGAAATGATAATAGGTAAAAACATTAAACATTTAATTTTCCGCCAAAACATATAAAGTTTTATGACCTGAAAAAGACGAGATGTCTTGTTTCAGCTACATGTAAAAGATATCTGTTTAATTTATTTTTGACTGACAGTTTGAAAATATGTACTCTAATAATCAAGCAGTCAATCAATGTCATATCTTTTATGACAGTTAACTTATGTGCACTAATTCTATACGAGGGATTTCTATTGCTTTCTTATAATGTCTATGTTTCTTACATGATTATTTCATTTCATCATATTTATAATCTTAATTTTCCTTATGTAGTTGTTAATCTTATTTCCTGCTTTGATTTTTATTCCTGTTTTGAAAGTTCATCACACATAGTATGTCCTCAAGTATTCGAAAAAAATGAGTTTTGGTAAATTTTTAATATGTTTTTCTTATTATCATCTAGGACGATCATTTGGA
The DNA here is from genome assembly GCA_019973975.1 of Trichonephila clavata. Taxonomy (NCBI): domain Eukaryota; kingdom Metazoa; phylum Arthropoda; class Arachnida; order Araneae; family Nephilidae; genus Trichonephila; species Trichonephila clavata. Next base: position 5,222 of record BMAO01001301.1, read on the forward strand.
TATAATTAGATGAAAAATATTTTTTCAAAGCTCTTTTTTTTAGGTTTCTGATTTTATTGAATGTATCAAGTGGTTATTTATAGGAAAGCAAAAGCTTTTCATTTTTATTGGTTTTACAAAATTTTTACTTCTTTTCAATAGAAAAAAAGTTTCACCAACTGATAACTTGATGTGAGTTACTTTAATAATGAATTTTTTTTAGTCACCCCCAACGCTTTTACAGTTTTCTTTATATCTTATGAAAATAAAATTCCGTAATATAACAAGACCTGTAATGCTTCTCTATAACCTTAATGCAACTACAGTTTAGCTCAACACGAATAATCATTTTTTTTTTCATGATAGTTTGGAAATCGAGAATAAAAACACTTTAAAAGTGAAATGCTAGTTAGAGACACGTATGGACCATTTTTTTCGGAAATTGACAAGAAATTCTAGATTCTTAGATTTACAGTGTCAAAAGTTTGTTGAGATTATATAATTGTAGGATTACCTCCCACCACGAACAACACTGTGACAAATCACATCTACATTACGGCCGAGGCAAGAGACATCTATGTAGAGTAGACAATGATACCAGAGATGTAACACTGCGTCAGATAACAGCAATGTTAATTTGAGACATGTGACAGACATGTCCGTGATGACAGTGTAATCGAATTTGGTATTGGTGGGATATAACAGTAGAAGACCGATAAGAGTACCTAAAATACGCCATCTGTTGCAGTACTTCTGTTGGCTTTTTAACATATACACTGCTGGCCACCGTGAATGCAACACCAAGAAAGACAAGAGATAGCACAACAAAATTTATTTTGTAGATAACATGTTGACCATGCATCAAATGATTAAATTTATAGACTTCTGTGAAGTGTGGTTCCTGCCAGAATCAGTAGCCAAAGTAGCCGCCATTGTTGGAGATCACCTCTGCCACAAGCCTCGGCATTGATTCAAAGAGACTTTGGATGTGTTCTTGGGGTACAGCAGACCAAGCAGCTTCCACATGTTGCCAAAGTTGGTCTGGTGTGGCAGCTGGGGTTGTAATCTGGGTCAATCGTTGAGAAACCATGGACCACATGGTTTCCATCGGCGAAAGATCCGGAGAGTGAGCCGGCCAGGGAAGCAATTCAATCTGGTGATTGACGAAGAATCTTTGGAAAATGCGTGCCACGTGTGGTTGCACATTATCCTGTTGAAATATGGCTGTGGCCAAGCCCTGAAGGTAAGGAAGGACAACTGGCTCCAACACCTCGGAGATATAGCGCTGGCTGTTTAAAGTACCGGCAATGCGTACAAGAGGAGTGCGAGAGTGATATCCAATACCGCCCCATACCATAATACCCGTTGCAGGACCATTGTGGTGGTGCATAACGCAGCTGTTCATCATCCTCTCTCCACGGTGTCTCCAGACTCGAATCCGACCATCGTGGTATTGCAGACAGATGCGTGATACGTCAGTAAAGACAACTTCATTCCATTCTGCCGCCCACATCCTTCTTTCATCGCACCATTGGCGGCGGAGACGTCTGTGGTTCTGCGTCAAGGGTAGACCAAGCAATGGACGTCTTGCGGACAGACCACTCTGCTGTAAACGGCGTCGAATGGTACGCGCAGACACTGAATGATGCGTTACATACTCAATGTGTTGTGCTATGGTTCGAGATGTGACTGAGCGATCCGTCACTGCCATGCGCACAATTTGCCTGCCCTCACGTGAAGCGGTGCACTGAGGTGGATGCGATCGACCACGTCGGTCCGTCTTACCCTCCTGCATCCAACGGTCACATATCCGCATTACTGTTGTTTGGTTTCGTCCAACACGACTACCAATTTCCCTGAAAGATAATCCACAATCTCGGTAGGCCACTATCCTTCCTCTGTCGAACTCGGATACTTGATCAAAAGCTGATCGGTTTTCTACGAGACATAACTGATCGTTTTTTGAAAAAACCACAAGAAAAACACAATTGCCGAACTTGAAATCGTCGAAATCTCCAAACTTTAAATAGCGCTTTGAGGTGGCGACACAGGCGTGCGTGATGTGTGTCTGCGCTGAAATTCTAATCATTTGCATATCTCACCTCCACTAATGCATGTTGTAAATTTCATGTTATTTACGTGCTTTCTTCAGGGTGTTGCATTTACGGTGGCCAGCAGTGTACATATAGGTTAACCCCTTTGATGACAGGATAAACGTTATTTGTTCAGATGAACACGATTTCAGTTGATAAGAACTGATGATAATTTTCAAGTGAGGAGCAGACCCCACTACGCCATGGACTCAAGTTGTCAACAAGGTACAGGCTGGTAGAGGCTCCTTAACGTTGCCAGCTGTTTTGGCAAGTAACCAATCTTTAACCGTAAATGGTTATGTTCGGCTATTTGAAAACCACTTGCAGCTATTTATGAACTTCATTTACCCAAACAATTATGCAATTTCAGGAGATGAGAATGCTCCATATCATCAAGCCCAAATCATTCGCGATTGATTTGAGGAACATCGTGGACAGTTCTAGAGAATAATTTAGACCCCGAAATCGTCAAGTATGAATAGGACATAATCGAAAGGCTAGTTCATACACAAAATACTGGATAGACAACACTTTCGCAATTATGTCGGCCATGCTGTAGAGATACACACAGCATAGCTGAATATTTCTTCAAAATATTTCCGATGACTTGTTGAGTTAATACCAAGTTAAATTTCTGCACTTCGCTGGGCAAAAGAAGGTTCTCCACGATATTAAGAAATATATCATGACTTTTAACACTTAAATGTATGAAAAAAGAATTAAAATGTAATAATAATATTGGAGAGTGCTTTCTGTGTATATAAAAAGGTATTTCGAATTTGAGTTCTGTTGGTCAAAATAATTAAATGGATTGTAAATTTAACAAATTTTAATAAGCAAAACGAATCCCAACCATATGGGATCGCTATACTTTTCGAACTGATTACAAAAAGGTTGAAACAGTTGGTTCGGAGCAAAATCTATACAAAGGAATTCTCACCAACTGGCGCCAACAAGTTCTATTCTCAAACATCAACGAAAAACTACTTTAAAAGAGCAGTTGAATAAAATTAAGTAAAATGAATTTTTAATGCATTAACTAAATATAACTTAAGAAACTAAGTTACGTATATGCAAAAAATTAATGTTCATGGTGGTGAAATAAACTCAGTAAGACAATAGTAAAGATTTCGATTGAATTAAAAATATTAGCTTGTTAAAACCAGTGTAAATGTTATTCAAATAAGTTATCTTTTCTTAAGACAAAAAAACTCCTGCAGGGAAAAAATACATAAAAATGAAGGCTGTTGAGGTATAGCAAAATAATGCAAATTTTCAGATAAGGAAAACAATATAAGGTCGAATCAGAATCTTTTCAATCGTTATCAAACTACTGGAATATTTCATAATCAAGTTCCTGTAGAGATTATTCATCAAAAAAAGTAATTTATTACAATCCCTGTGGTCCCACAAGTTTCATTTAAAATAGGTTGATGGTAATGTGATACTAATAAGTATAATATGAAAACACTTATTTGGGAAAATATTCTATTAATATCTTTAGAAATAGTAAACAAGAGTTGAAGAACGTTTCTCTTCATAAGAGAGCTAAATTAACGTTGAAAACCAATATAAGTTAGAACAAAAGATAGGACAAAATACAATATAATAAAAACATGAATGAGAAGGGGGTAGCTTGCAAGTAAGACTAAACAGTTCTGGTTTTAGCAAGTTTGTTCAAAATCAAGACTGTGAATATAAAAGAATGGCAATGTATATGAGCATGATTTGAACTTATTGAAACCTTCAGAGTATATTTCTATCACAAATAATCAAAATATATTAATAGAAATAGCTTCTCATTGAATTTAATGTGCTTCTAAGTTCTCATTTTATATAATGGGAAACTCGGTCTATTAACGGCCACCTAAATCATCACTCTGTTGCTAAAAATTGAAAAATAAACTAATTGCAGGTTTACTCATAAAAAACTTGTAGAGATCTGGTGGGTGAAATATATGTGCTAGACATACATGGAGTTGGTACTGACTTTTTTTTACGACATACATTCTACTTATAAGGAAAATGTAGTTTGATATTAAGTTCCTAAGCAATCTGAATATATTTACTACTACCATTTATTAAATTACTGTATGTATTTTTCCTTCAATCTTTTGTTGGTAATCTAAAATAGAATTGTATTTTAATGCTGTTTTTTTCCACATTTGATTCGACAAAATACTTTACAAAGTCGGAATGTGAGTTTATTCTAAAATATTGACGATGTTTTTAAGCAAAATAATTTGTAACAATCTAACCACCAACATATATAATGGTTTTAATCACAAAAAATACATGAATACAGCATATATTTATTTTTTAAAGATTGTTTAACGACACAAAAATATATCTTATGTTAAAAAAGCTAATTCACATATATGAGAGGAGTTATTTTTCTATCTGTTTTTATTTTCTTTTAAAATAATATTGCTGTTTTTTCAGACCAAGAACTATATTCCATCTGGATTTAACGAAAAAGATTTTGCTCTTTGCATCATAAAGTTAAAGTTAATTTTGCAACGAATGTTTCAAAAGTTATATTTACTTATTTAATTAAAGGTAAATATTTAAATTATTTTTTAAGCATAGAAACCGAATGAAAAAAAATTCAAATTAAATTAACCGAAAATCACGCTTTTTAAACTTGTACAAACGAGTAAAGACAGATTTGGGTGAAGATTTTTTTTCTACGTCTTTTAAGTAGAAAATAAAAATTCATCAAAAAACACGTCGTGGTTTTTTTATTCAGGCATTTTTTAAATGATAAAGAAGAAAAAATTCTTATTGAAAGTTCATCCATTGTATGTAGTATTTTGTGTACATCCAGTACATACGCGATTTATCTTTTTGGAAATCCCGTAAATATTAAAAATTTTCTGAGATTAAAATGTTTTAAAGAATTTGTATTTGAAGAGAGAGTGAATTCTTTTAATTCTACAGTTAAATATGTTTTATAACAACAAAAACAAGTTTTTACATGTAGTTGTTGCAAATTTCAGATAATTTGTTGCATGAGCATGTCGGTGCTTTTGCTTTTAACTTATAATAAATAATAACATATTTAAACGCGAATTGTAGTTAGAATAACGCAAAAAAAAAATAACTATCATATATCTAACAGTAAAAATTTACTTTAAACGTTACCATCTGCACCTCTGAATACAAAATGAAAGTAAACTTCTTTGACAAAAACATAAAATTGTAATTAATTTCGATATATTAGTTGTAGTACTTAAACTTGATTCTTTAAGAACTATTACAATTTTTGAGCATTAGTAAACATGGTTTTCTTTTTTATTTAAGGCATCCAAATATGTTACATGAGAAAAAAACACATGTTTTTTAAAAAAAATTTATTGAATAAAGCTATCTTTTAGCTTTTCAAAACATATTTTTTTTGTTTCTACGTTACCTAAAGGTCAAGTTACAATCAGTTTTATAAAATTAGAAAAACTGGAAGTGGTTTTTTTAATCTTCGAGAAGTGGGTATTTAAATTGCTCAAAATCTAGCAGGACGAGTCTGGTAACTGAAAATGTTATAAGTGCTTTTCTATAAATTTTTGAACCTGATATTTTTATAATTTTCTAGAGAATGTACTAAAATATTTCTTATTGTATGAATATTTTTGGAGTTATGGCCTGTTATATTTAAATAATGGTCTCCTTAAGAATTCCATATTTCTTATAATATTTACTCTATCAACTCTAAAATTCTTAAATTTTAATAAAACATTAAAATTGTAGTACATTATCTAGATAAAGGCATTTAATTTGTTTTAGTAATACTTTTAGTGATATAAGTTTATTACTTTTTTCTGTAATTGCTTTGAAGTTTTTCAAAAATATTGCTAAAATTTCACATATAATTGTGATATTTTTAAAAATTTAGTTAGTTTTTTTAAAAAATATTGTTACTTATAAATATTAGTATTTATTGGTATTTTTTCTGAAAAAAAAAGCATTTATATTGTTTTAGTATGCTATATTTTAAAAAAGTACACCGAACGCGTGCTTGGATTCCTTAATGGGGAAAAAACGATATTTAATGCTGTTTAAAACTTCAAACTACATTATAGTAGCGCACTTGTGATTATCAAAACGGTAAAAGTGAAAAATAATTTTAATGATTTGGTTAAAAAAGTTTTTAACCTTTGGTTAATATTTAACAATTCTTTAAATTATGTACAATAACAAATTAATTATTTGTATAGCTTTTCTATTATCGTTGTGAATTTAAGTTAGTAGCTAATTTGCAAACACGGGGGAACAAGAAAAGAAAAGAAAATGAAAAAAGTTTTCTAAAATGTTCATTTTATGAAACTAATTTTGTGCTCTTTTTTTACACGAAATATCTCTTTAGATAGAGTCATTCTATATAATGCCAATTATGAGCAAAAAGGTAGTTTAACGATAAGAATATATTAAAATAGAAGTGTTCAATAATAACTCAAAAATGCCTTTATTTAGAATTCAGACTGATTCCATCATGCTTAAAAGTGCATAAGTTTTTTAATTTTAAATAGTTTCTTTTAGTATTTGTTCATATTAAAACATCAGTACTACTATAACAGATTATTAATAGCTGTTTAAAGTTAATTTCAGAAGAAAGATTTTAAGATATGTAATACTCTTTCCCGTAACAAGCCGGCCATATACTTGTACAGTTAAGTTGCTAAAATTAATTAATTCATCATTTAGGTAATCTATAGAGAGAGACGAAAAATATTATCTTTAAGCACAATATATATATATATATATATATATATATATATATCATCTCCTTTCCTCTATCTCTCCACATCTAAATTGTTAAAATAATATTACACATTTAAAAATACCACTGACATAATTGTGTTGATTGTTTTGAAAGTTCAAAAATTTCTGATTGCTTCCTTATTAATATGAATAAATAACCTTTAACAATTCCTCAATTATGATGCAATCCTTTCTCTCATTTTTTAAAAATTTGACAGAGATTTCTTCTTATAAAAACACAGCAACATCCTCTCCAACATCTTATAATTTACTCCAACCTGATATAAATCAAAAATAGTAATTTTTACCTTTTTAAATAAACGTACAAAACAAGAAAATTAGGATTTATTTTGGGTTTTATTATTATGATCGCAATAGAATTGTTCCATTCGCTTTATAAACAGAAAGATAGAGGGAGAAAAGGAGTTAAACCAGAAACTGAGCTACTAAATATATGTAATCTCAATAAGATTTATTTAAAAATTTCTGCTGCATCTGTTATGTTCTACAATGAGTGTTGGTGAATTTTTAGGCTTAATGTTTGAGTTTTATGGAAATCATAGTACATGAATGATTTTATTTCTTGACTTGACTTCTTAAGTAAACAGCATTCATTAAAAACTTATTTTTATAGTGCTAAAAACAAGAGTCTAGCATCTCTATATCATAACAAAATAATATATTTATGAATATTATTTAAATTAAGCATAGTATTAAGACATTTTTTTATAAACTAATGAGAATAAAAACTGTGATAGATTCTATTTAAGAATCTTACTGGGTCACTCACTTAAGCTGTCAGTGTGACTCATATATCATTCACAATTTATCTGTAGATATCTCAGAGATTTTAGTATAAATAACGTAATATTAGTTTGGACCAATTAGTATTTAATTCCTAAAAAATATAGCTTCATGAAGCTGTCTTTATTCCGAGTCAATGATATTAGAAACCAGGACTTCGAACCAGAACTGAACCGGAAAAAAAAATATCGGCTTATTTCGGTTCGATATATCTTCAGTTATTTTGTTACTGTAACGAAAATTTATCAATATTCTCTAATTTAACGTCAACTATATAATTAACATCATTACATGTACATTGCTTCTCGATTTCCCGTGTTAATGTTCATTAGTACTTTTCTGTTTCAATTTCATTTGAAATTACTTGTAGAAGGCAGAATGAATTCAGTAGAATGAACTAGAGATATAGATGATTTTTTAAGAAAAATATCAGTTATATTTTTCGCATCTCAACATGCAATCATCTACGGATGTTTGTATACTATTTAGACAGACAATCCAGAATCATGAACATAATTGTCAAATGCGATTTTGATAATGGATAAAAATGCCAGTGCTCGCCATTCTCTGTTCACCACTTGTACTGTACGTACTGGTTAATTGTATCAACTCACATAATGTACCAATTAAAAAAAATAAAATCTTCTAAATTTTGATAGAATTACATTTTTTTGTTTATGATAGAATAATATGCAAATAAGAATACACATGAAATAAAATTATTCATTCTGAACTGAACCGAACTGTTATATCTGGAGGAACGAAAAGCGGAACTGAATCAACATATAAATATATATTTTGGTTCAACCGGAACGAAAGAGAAAAAAATTACGGTTCGAAGACCTGTTAGAAACGTTAACTGCTATGATAATCTACTATGTGTTACATTCCATTCTAAATATTATTGATCAATTTTATTTTCGATGTTATCAGATTTTATTTTAGATGTTAGTGAGGATTAGTGAAGTATATATATTTATAACATCTCTACTTTAACTTACGCGTAGATATAACAGTTTGGGATAAGCTAATATCAGAAACTGTTAAAAGAGATACATAATATTTGATCAATTCGGTTGGTAGTAAAATTTTAAGTTCTGAAAATTAGGGTTTAAATGCACTTAATAAAAGTTAAATGTGGCACGCACTGACAATAGTTTTAACTTTAAATATCTAGTTAACTGGGAACAAGGTTGCTAATTTTTTCTCTCTCTCTCTATAAAAAATTTCGTGATGCTGTAATAAATTTGTTTATACATAAGGTATAGTTAGTAAAAATGGGTTGGGAAAAGTTGAATTTAACTGAAGAGGAGCGCATAAATCGAATTTTGGGAAAAAAAGAATAAATGAAGAAAGTGTACGAAAGACAGAAATTTTTAAAGAGATTAGTTAAAAATTTAGCTCTTTTGAACCAGACTGCGAATTAGAGCTACCTAATACACACATGTAAATTACATTTTTACAATTTGGTAAATGAGTATGAGCAGTTATATAATTTGCACAATAGGGGTTGGTCCGCCGTCAGGGGGCACCTCCTCTAGTAATTTTTTTAAAATTATTTCTGTACTCTTTTAAAACTTAAAAAGGCTGTAAATTACAAAATTATTATAAGTTAGCATCGTGTACTTTAATAAAAAGAGCACAATTTTAAAAAAATGTAAAGCTTAAATTATAAATAAAGAGTTTGTTAGTTTCATTTGAATGGAAATTATGTTTTGAATTCTTAATTTTGGTTCTTCATAATAACATAAAATATAAGTAACTGAAAAAGCAAGTTCACATCAATATACTATTAATATACTATTATAGCTCTTTGTGAGCAAAAATTATTTGTAGCATTATATTTTGAGGAAGAACTCACGTTAAAGTGTATGCTAATATATTTGTTAATTTATTGTTTCTGAACAATATATGCAACAAATATATGCCAAACAAACATAACACAGCGATATCAAATATTAAATTCACAGAAGGTGGTTCTGCATACATTAATTATTATTTCGCATTATTAATATAAAATATAAGTAATAGGTTCATGCAATTCAAATGACCGTATTTCATGAATTAAAAAAATTAGTCCTTTCAAAATCCGACATTAACGAAATGAAACTTTTAGCAAAATACTCCCCCCCCCCCATTTTTAAAGTTAATCAAAGTTTAAGAAAGATATATACCTTGTATTCTTTCCTTCTTCGATAAGATTTTTTGTACAACATACTACTAGAAATAATATTTATATAAGAAAACTTTTTTTAAAACTTACCTTTCTTTTTTCGAACTCCAACAAATTTTCTTTTCATAAAGCAGCATATTTCTACAGCTCCTTGACTAAATGTAGAATGTGCATCTCATATCAGAAATGATGCTGCGATTAATCATGGACAATGTGCATGAAACCGTAACCTATCCTGTTACCGACCGTTTGCTGTCCTTTTTGATGGATTTTCCTCCTTTTCAGGTTAAAGCAGCGAAGAATAGATTACGTATGTGTGTGACCGTCAATGAAGTGAAGTTTTTTTCTTAAATGACCTAGTCGCTGAATTCATAACAAATCAATAAATGATGTAAGAGTTTTTAAATCGTTTGAACTTTTTGAACGAAATCTTCCCATCAAGTTCTTATGCACGATTGTCCAAACAAGTTTTCTGTGAATTACATATGTTCCATGCTTGAATAAAAAGTAACAGGTTGGATTAAGCAATAGGAAAATAGTTTTAACCTTCAACCGTTATCATGCTATTACGTGTTCTTAACACGGACCCAAATTAAATTTTTAAAAAAATTAAATAAGTTATTTTTTACTTATTGCAAAAATATGCTGCAAAATAATGTGTAATTTCCCGTGATATGAAGTTAAAAAAAATTTTCATATAAGGAAACATTAAGGGGGTTTGGCACGTCCATAGGGGCCTATGTTAAATTGCGTATATTTATGTACCTTTTTCTAAGAAACTACCGACTTTTCATGGATAAAATTTTTACAGTAGGTTATGTGTACTATATTAACAAAACTTTAATGAAGGGTTTTGTCTTTTTGTAAAAAATTAAAGTAATTATAAATCTTTTTAAAAAATGTCCAATATATACATATTTTTTTTCGTATTAGATATACGAAAGCTTGACTTCAGCTTTCTTAAGGGGACATGGTACGATTTACGCAAAAAATTTTAATTTAAGGATTTTCAAAATTTTTTCGTTGCTTCCTATGTGTGTATATTATGTAAAACACAGACATATTTTGTGCTCAAAATTTCATAAAAAGCTAGGCAGTTATTTTTTTAAGAAAAAACTTTAAATTTGTGAAGAGATTTTAAAATGCTGCTCTTCCTACAAAAATTTACGTACACACATGAAATTTGATTTAAAAGTACGTCAAACTATGAATAACAAAAGTTAGAATGGGTTTTGCGATAACATGATTGGTACAATAGGTACAATACTTCTTTTTATGAATGCTTATTAAAAATTCTTTAAAAAATATATATTCTAAGTTCAATTATTTAAAAAAAAAATAAGTATTGCTTTGATTCAAAAATGCATACCAACTTTTGTTACGTATACTATTAGCAATAGGTTAAAAAAAATCCAAAGTATTGGGCACTTACACAGAAAAAAAAAGCCTTAGCATTTTAAATGAAGGCAAACTAGTTCTTTTATCTTTCTCAGATAAGTAAGTTTAAAGTTTTGATTTGCCATAGGGATGCGAATAAAAACGAGTGTAAAAGCTATCATAATTCTGCGTTTTTTTAAGTTTAGAGCTTTCAAATTTTGTGACGTTACAGAAAAGTATATAAAGAATAATTTAGGCTAAAAAAATTAGATTTGGTTTTTTGACCGACTTTTATCAATTGAATCGTACTGTGTCCCCTTAAAAAAAAGCTCACAAACATTTAATCTATTTCCTAAAATGCTTTCATTCCCTGTTGAATTTTCTTTTGAAAAAAGTTTCGTTAAAACTTAAGATTTAGCATTTTTCGTTAACTTATAAAAACAATATCATTTATAATATCTCCTTTAATTAAACTTAGTATTTTGCTCTTTCTACATGTTTGACTTCAATCTATTAGTTTGATTGGTCTGTTCTTTCTATGCATGTTAATTTTTACATTTTATTAGTACATAAAGATTTATTTTCTAACTTTGATCGTAGTTTCTTGAACTTATTCTTTACCTACAAAGTGTTTCTTTTTGAATGAGTTAATTTTCTTAATCAGGGGAGGGGGGAGAATTAAGAATAAAAACTTAGGCAGTTTTTACGTGTTAATATTGCATTGTACGATAAATTTCGTTAGTTCTTTGTCAATCAAACAGAGTGCTTGCTGTAACCTTCTCGAAAAGTAGAAAGTTTTGTTTTTACTGATTATTTATTTAAGTTTCTCTATTTTATGTAACATTTATTAAGTAACAAGGTTGTTGACAACGGACCTCGTACTCTTGAACATTTTAGTCAAGCTATAAAAACCATACATTTTAGCCTCTCACTCTCCAAATTTCCATACCACGCCACAGGAGGACTTGGAGCCTCAACAAATTCACATGTTACATGGTGGATTAGAAAGCTTAGGAGTGTTTGTTTATTCTGAAATTTTTATGCCTGCTTTTATCGGAATGAGCTTAGTTTTAAAAATATGTATTACAACAGTGATAAAATTCTCTTTAAGTCTTTACTGGCCTAAAATAAGTCCCAAACAATTTTATCTATTCATGAAATTCTTTAATTCATGCGTTCGCAAGAATTTAAGAAAATATTAAATAACAAATTATTCAAAATTTATTAAAAATTTGTACCTTTGAAAAATATGATGAATGAAACTGTGACTCTGCTTTTCTCTATTTTCAGTTTCTATGAAGAAAAATCTTACATAAAAATCACGTGTAAAATAAAAACGTTTGTTAGGTTACTATGTTTGTCTCTAGACCTTCAAACGATTCCTTTTTTGGCATGTTCTAGAGGCAGGACATATTAATACTGTAGTAGACTGACATATTACTTTACATTTCCTCAATAATTATTTTTTTTCCGATTCACATGCAAAATCTTTTAAAAACGTAACGGCCTTGGCTTGAGTAATACGTTGAAATAAACTTCCTTAGTTATTTTTCAATGAAACAAGGTTCTTGGGGTGTAATCTTGTATGAAAAGTAGAAAGTTTATGAGTGTGTGAGTGGAATTTTTGAAAAGAATGATGAAAGTAATTTATATAGAAAGGTATGAAAGGAATTTATTTGTTTATGTAACCATTCATACTTTTTTCACCAGTAATGAACATAATTTTCAGAAGTATACTATAAAAGTGATAAATTTCTCTCAAAGCTCTAATTAGTTTAAAGTAAAATTCACTCAAAAAATTAAGTATTTTTATCAATATAAATCAAAATACTATTTAAAATTTTATGCATTCATGAATACAAGAAATAAAAGACTGAAAACAGATTAAATTATTCAGTACTTTAAAATAATTGTGAAACCTACATATTTGTTTTTCCAATACTTTCTCTTACTATCTCTTTTAAATCTGTTTCCTTGTTAGCATGTTTTGAAGCCAAATTATATTAAAATTAGAGTGAATAGTCAATATTTCGTAGGTTTTTTTTTCTTTTTCTTTTTTGAAGTTATTTTTGTATTCCATGCAAATTTTTTCTATAACGTAGTGAGTCACTCGCTGAAGGCACCAATATGGCAACCTCACATCAAAAATGCAATTATAATGGGTTACCATATGTAGTAAGCGTGGGAAAAATAACTATGATTTTTTGGCAGATAAAATATGTTATTTTAATTTTATTGAAATTGAGTTTTTTGATTGATCAATAGATTAAATTGTCAATGCTTTTAAGTATTTTTCAAGCATTTCTTTTCCTTTATTTTTATGTACTGCATACAGTGTGCAATTTCTTCCTCGAAATATTTCGAATTCCTTTAAATATAATGTATTGGAAATTTTATATTCTCGAATTGATTTTGATGACTAAATATTATGTTGTAACGGGTCTATCCACGAATCTTCAATTAATCCTCTTGGGTAAAATTATTCTTTTTAACTGTAAGTTCTGTTGAAAACTTTCCTCGAAAAAAAATAAAGTTAATAAATTGTTAAATAAAGTTCTTCTATTTAAGCGTTGGCATTTGTGTACGCAATGAAGGTCGATAGTTGATAGTTGGTGATTAAAAGTGATTTAATTGTGAACAAGATTTACCACCGGAGGTCTTATAGTTAAGCAAGATATTTACAGAGAATTCTAGCGTAGTAGTCAAGAGCTCTCCAGGAGTCAATTAAGTACATTTCAATTATTTGTTAGTAGCATTAAACTTATGTTCTAGCTCTTCCAGTTATTTATTTATATATATATAAGTGCACTTCCTACCATTAGTTGTGTTGATTGATTAAGCAAAAATGATAAACAAAATAGTGTTTAAAAGTTGATGTGGCTGATCTTTGCTCAAACCCCCAAACACCAACAGCCCCAAGTGGGTTTTTATAATGTTCGCAATAGGTTTTCGTGATTTGCAAAAAAACGTTCAGGCATTTTATATAAATTATATTTTCTCTCAAACTTTGTCTGAAGAATTTTTTTATTTAATTTTTTATATATTTCTTCGTCACAGTTAAGTAAGTCATTGGGATGAGAATGATTGATGTCGATCCACGGTGTTTTGATGAGAGCTTAAATTGTAATCAAGTGAAAATCATTATACTCAAACTGGTACCTCCTTCTACTATACTTTCAAATCACGCCTTCAAAAGACTTTAAAGTTATAAATTAAATACACTGCTCTCCAAAAGCTATGGGACAACCTGCTTTTTTGTCTAATTAGAAAATAAAAGAACATAAAAACAAGAAATTTTTGAGGAAAAGGAAACTAAACAGTTTCATATTAAATGCGACACATAAATCTGCAGAAGTTTAACACAATCGTTCTTTACCATAAAACATAAATTTGCATAAGTTTAACACAAACATACTTTTCTACAAAAAAAAAAGCACTCTTGGTAGAGAAATCCATTATTGGAGAAAGCAATGCATCTCAATTTTATGAGAATATAAGTCGTGATAACATTACAAAAAGGGGCTCTACTAAGAAATGTGTCCCTCCCCTCCAACTGCACTGCTTTGGTGGCATCGACTTTTTAGCTGCAAATTAAGTTGTTAGATAATGAGATGGGAAGTGAAGATCAGACAAGGAATAACTCTTATTACAATTCATGTAACGACCTCTGAGGTGGATTTTGAGCAGCAACGTGTCTACCAAGGTAGTCCCTAATATAGGTATGCTCTATCAGATTCGAGTCTGGAGATTAAGCTGTCCGTTCTATTTGTGTTCCACACCATTATCCCCAAGATAGTCCTCAACAAACACAACTGGGTGATGTCACGCATTACCATCCATTAAAATGAATTCATTACGAATAGTAACAGCATATGTGTGGACATATCAATCAATGATTTCGTCCCAAAATCTCACACCAGTCAGAGTTCTTCCATAAAGCATATGTAGGTCAGTGTGACACCGAGAAAGAGATCTCTGTCCAAACCATGATTCCATCACCTCTATTACTGCATCTTTTAATATTGTTGGATTGTTAAAATCTGGTGCATTGTTCTCTCCAGATGAAAGATTCCCTAAATTGTTGTTCAAAGTAAACCTGGACTCATCTTTGTACAGTACATTAGCCCGTGCCATCCATCCAGAATTGCGGACTGCTGTGCCGTAAGGTTTGGGTTTGAATCCCGGGGAAGGCATGGATGTCATGCCTTCGCGGCAGGGGGGTACTCTAAATAGCCATCAAATCGCAAGTTATCTCGTGAGGTTGGTGGAAGGGGAAGAGAGGTGGGAGGCCCCTGACCACCCCAGGGTATTCTCTCTCAAAATTGGGGTAGAAACGAGCCAAGTCGTTATGTCACCTGCATGGAGCTAAAAGCTTCGGCTAACGACATGCGTACATCTAGGCCTTTGTCATTTTGAATTTCGTGGGCCTCGATCTGACACCGTCACACAGGTGGCATTAGCAACAATAACATTTTCCCGGTTCTGTCTGATCCAGGAAAACGTGTTCCCTTGCCCAACATAAAGGGGCACATTTCTGTTGATGGTTCCGAGGGACACGCGCAACTGGTCGTCTTGCTTAGAGAATTGGATTGTGAAGGCATCTTCTCTCCGTAATAGCGGAGATTCTTGTTCCTGATGCTATAAAATCATCTAAAATGAACTGAAGCACAATAGTATTTCTCCTTATTCGAACTGAAGGAGGTCTAAAACTGTTTCCCGTAGGGAATGTTAATCGTGATCAACTTGGAATATGTTTACCAGGCATAGAATCTTCAGATCTAAACTGATCACACAATCGTTGGACCACAATGCAAACCACATTGATATTTCTTGCAGCATCAGCTTATGATAACTCTACTTCCACCCATCCCGCTGTCCATCACACTTTAACGAATCGGGTAAGTGACTTCTCCTAAAAATTGCTCAATTCTCCCAGGTGATGCAAACGAAGTTATTGACAATTATTGGATATCGACAATCATGGATAAAACGTACCCGCGAAAGTCTGATTTCTGGATATTTCATCCTATATAAGTGTCAGTTTCTTAAAAATAAAGGTGGTGGCTATATCGTGTGTGTTTTGTGCATATATATATATATCAAGACTATAGTTAGCTTAGGTTTATAACTATTTTTTTGTAATGTATATACTTTTATATATATATATAAAAGAACACACACACATATATATATATATGTATGTGTGTGTGTGTGTGTGTGTGTGTAATTAATTACTATCGTTCATGTAAACTATAAATTTTATTGCTGCTGTAATTTTTTATGATGAGCTTCTAAAAACATGTTGTATCAACTTTTGGAGGCCACTGTATACTAACCCGATGATCATCTGAGAAACAGGGACTTCATCCCCAATTCCACTCCCCACTAAACCATCAATCAGACTAAAATATCTTATATTCTTTTTAGTATAAGTCTCAAACATCACCTGTAAAATATTTTTTAAATTAAAATATTAGGATTACTAGAATTTATCTCGAAATGTTGCTTATACTCAAATTAGAAGGTTTCGAGAGCAACATTTATCAAACTAACTGTATTTAAGTCATCAATGCTTCAACAGTAACCAGGTTGAGAGAAGATGTAACTGAGAATACTCACTATTAAACACGTGGTTATTTATTATAAGGAAAAATTAGAATAATTGCACAGTAAATAAGTTAGAACATTGCTCTTGTTTAATCTCACCAGAATAATAATGAAATACAAATTAAACATTTTAACAAGTTTTGCCATGAACTCCGTGGACGAACTAGATTGAGTTGCAAGCAATCAACATGTATAAATTATTACAGATATTCTCATAAATTTCTACCATAACTATCATTTTAATCAAGCTAACACTGAGTTTCTCTTTTTATCAACCAATCTTTATATGCACCAGTAAACCAGATAATTTCGTTCATTTCAAAATTTGGAGTGGCCGTGGTAGCCAAGTGGTCTAAGCATCGGATCATGGCTAGCGTGTCATGAGTTCGATCCCAGTACCACTAAAGATCCGCCGTGTAGGGGAGCGATGCACGTTAAATCTGTCGAGAGCTCAAACGTCCTCCCATTGGTGTGGTGTGGTAGTTAGGAGAGGGGGTGCCAGCTCAGGTGTCGTCCGCGTCACTTGACCATGGTTCAAAAGTACGCGAACCGTCGCCAAAAGTACGCGAACCGTCGCCAAAAGCCCTCGTGTAGCCAATCACTGCGACGTTAATATTCACTCACTCACTCATTCAAAATTTGAACTTCGAAAAAACAAAGTAAAAAATATTTAAAACGAAGCATAGATCTAATAATAACAAGCAATTCCACATATACAACCTAATATGGAACTGAAATTTGAAAGTAGAAATGATATAAATATTTAATTTCGCCTGTGTGTTATCCATATATTATACCATAATTCATCTTGCCTACCTCTTTAACACCCTTTTATAAGTTGCACTTATATATAACGAAATCTTTGAACTCAATTTGGCATCTGCTTTTTCTAAAACACTTGTAGTTTTTATTCTAACGAGCAAAAAATAATAAACTTGGTATTTTTATAAGGCTAATAAGAGGCAAAAAAAGCTATAACATAAAATCATAAAAAAATTGTCAATTTTTGGCAAAATTCACAATTTTAGGGTAACAAAAACCTTAAAAACAAAAATACCTTAAAAACAAAATGCATTGTTTGAGATGTAAATTTTGTTAATAATTCAAATTGCAGATGAATTCTAAATTGTCAAATTTGGATCATCTATATATATATATATATATATATAGATTTGTTAGACTTTTCTTTTATAAGCACTTGAAATTTGACACAAATGAAAACAAAACTTGGCACTATGTTTGCCATGTTTCTATCTCATTCTGTTTTAAATTTTGTATGTGTGTGTGTGGTATGGAAGAGCTCAAAAACTAATAAGGTATGATCTTTCCAGTTCAGTCGCGACTTCAGTTAAGTTAGTTAAATTAACATTAGAAGTATCTGACTAAATATAAGAGTTTAAGCATTTATTTTTGAAATCAGATCACAATTTTTATAAAAGCTTCTTTCTGGGTTTGAAATGACTTCATTCATTATCTTTATATGATATAAATGAATCTACTTAAACATAAAAAAATGGAACATGTACTAAGTTTCTTTTTTTTTAATAATCTAAAATGCGCTTTCTCACACGTTTGTTAAATAATTCATAATAGATCCGTATTAATCCAAATTGCAGCGTATTTTACTTTGTACTCCATTTGAATTCGTGATAAAATTGTACTGAATTGAAAGTATTTATTTTCTGAGCTTGAAATCAAATGAAATGTGTTCTTTTCACAGGTGATACTTTTCATCTTTGAATTACGCTTTTTGATGAGTTATTTCTATTTAGGCAAAATATTTAACCCGGTTTTTTTAATGAAGTTTATTTTCTCTGTGTTTTAACCTAGTATCATGTAATGACAATTTTTCCAAAGGATATGTTTTAATTTTTATTTACTAGAATTCACATTGTAATTTTTTTAAAAAACAACTTGTAAATGGTATGTTTTGCTTAAAATTTTAAATTATTAGAAATCCCAATTTTTTGTTTGTTTTGTTTTTGAGATTATAAAAATTTTAACATGTGTCCCTTTAGTAGCTTGGAGAATATCCAAGCGGTATTGCAGTTCTCGTCAAGTGTTAAATTCAACAGTTGCTTCACTCACACTCGGTTTGTCAATTCTAAGAAGATCCATAACGCTGCCTATTTCTGTAAACATTTCATACTATCTCTTTATTGATTTTGCACCAGGAGGTTTGCAACCATGACAACGTCGAAATTTACGCTGAACATCAATAAGCAATTTTGTTTCGTAAAACCAAAGTACACCATGGGCTTTCTCTTGAATCCACGTCATTTCGGGTAAAAACGATATCTTTATTACAAATGTTCCTCCGAGTCACTCTTGAAGGAAGATTCGTGCCATATAAAGCACAGTAAAACTATTAAAATTGACCTATCTAATGAGACAGAAGTTATATTATAACTTTAAATAGTTATTTTGTAATGGATTTTTTAATATTTAGGCCAAGATTCTCTCTCTCTTTCTCTCTTTGAGTTCATTTTATACACACACACACACACACATATATATATATATATATATATATACATATCAGCCGTTACCCGCTCGCTTCGTTGGGTATTTCATGATGTTTTATAAATTTTTATTGCTTATATATATATATGTGTATAAATTATTGGTATCTAAGTTCTAGCATTGAGAATTCGATTGTATTGAAAAATATACTTATACCTGTAACTTTCACTTCTTGATAAAAAAAAAAAAGGGCAGAACTCATCTAATTTGTATTTTCTAAAAATCTCTAAAATTGAAGTATAGAATGATGTTTGCGCTTTCGTAACCCTATAACCAAGTGGATTCTCGCAAAACCAATTTTCGGTGGATCTCTTCTCTGTAAAATGAACATGTAAGCCAAATTTCAAGTCTAAATCTAACAGAAAAAAAATGAAATTTTTACTATGAATACCCACGTAATACCGTTGAGAGTCGTTTTCCAAAATAACCATTTTTAGCGGATTTCAATTTAACAAAGAAAAATGCAAACCAAATTTCATTATTATACTCCTTCTAGTTCGAAAAAAGGAATTTTTTGTCACTATATATATATACGCCTCAGTAACCCCTTGCTCCCCCAAGGAGTTGATTTCCGTAAAATACATTTTTAGTGGATCCCTATTCAACAAAAGAAACATGCTTAACGAATTTCAAGTATGTGGGTCTAACAATTCAAAAACAGGAATTTTTTTCTATTACCTCCTCTTGACCCTCACAACCCTACTTAGGGGTCGATTTTCGTTTTACTCTTTGTTAGAGGAACTCTTTTCTATGAAAGGAACATGGCTACCAACTTTCAAGCAGGTAGATCTAATAGTTTAAAAACGGAAATATTTATCGATTACGCCTCTTAATCTCCCGAAATGAAACTCGGTGGTTGATATTCGCGAAACCTATTTTGTAGCTGATCTCTACTCTATGAAAGGAATCTGCTTACCAAATTTCAAGATTGTACATGGAGTAGTTTAAAAATAGAAATAATTATTTATAACACCTCTTAACCCCCTGTAACGCCCCCTGCGGTTCGAATTTCGCAAAATCCGTTCTTAGAGGATCTCTACTTCATGAAAAGAACATGTCTACCAAATTTCAAGTCTGTATGTTGAATAGTTCTGGAGATATCGTGATTAGTCAGTCAGTCGCTTTTCTCCTTTATATTTATAGATACAGTCGACTCTCGATAATTCAAACTTTCGATAATACGAACCTCTCGATAATTCGAAGTATGTGTTCAGTCCCCAGAAAAACTCTTGATATTTCGAACTAAAACAATACGTTTGGGTACACTCAATAATTCGAAGTAAAATCTGTGGCTGGCCAGACTACAACACGCGATAATTTGAAGTTATCTTATGAAACTCTCGACAATTCGAACACTCATTATCATGTACACTTCTATAGCAAACAGGTTGGAGGTTACAAGTTTTGCGTTGAATTGTTTCTGCGTGTCTTCCCTGTAAAGTAGCCCCTTTGATGGCCATCTGTCTGCTTCCCCCTTCTTTGTGTTTTCTGGTTCCTCAGGCGAAAATACACTTTTATTGCTTTCCTTCTTCAAGTGGACAGACAATGGACCAAAATCACCTGTTGTCAGCCGTTCATATCTTTCGTTTTCACATGTGGCCTTGCTATTCATGTGTTCAGAAAGGATGGTGCGCTATTGTGAAGAAGAGATGCGCAAAGGATTGTGTATGCATGTATTGAATGTATTCTTTTAATACAGGACTTTCAACTTCTGTATGATATTTATACTGTATAACACATGTACTTTTTAAAAATACTTTAAAATAATTTTATACATATGTACAATTGTTGTTTTATTACGCAGTTTCAAATTTAAATGTGTTAGAAAAAAGCTTCTCTTCGTGTATTCTGGGAGTTTTTTTTTTCTTTACCCTCTTGATAATTTGAAGTTTTTTATTTGTCTCTTCAACTTTGAATTATCGAGAGTCGACTGTATACATATATATACGAAGGCTGTTTAGAAAGTATCGATACTGAATTTATTCTATTTATTCGAGAAAACCCCAGCGGAGGGACTGTACGCATCATGCACGTCATATTTCACTTGTCTCACAAAATTCGCAGGTCTGTACAGCGCGCCGTTCAGTCACACTGACTTCTTTCACGTGGAGTGTTTGCGCGCGTTCGTCGAAAAAAGAAAATGTTTGAAAACACGGATTAGCGAATCTGTATCAAGTTTTGCTTTAAGCTCCGTAAAATGGGCACCAAAACCTACGAGATGATGAAAACAACATTTGGAGATGAGGCAATGAGTCGTGCTCGGGTTTTCGAGTGGTTCGGCGATTCAAGGAGGGTCGTCAATCAGTGAACAGTGATTCCCCATTCTGGACGCCCATCCACCTCTCGCAATGAGGACAAGATTGCACAAGTGAAGGCAGTGGTGCTGATTTTTCCTCTTTCCCAAGATCAAGAACACCTTAAAAGGACACCGGTTTCAGGACATTGAAACCATAAAACAGAATTCGACACAGCAGCTTCAGGCCATCCCAAAGTCTGAGTTCCAGAAATGTTTCGAGGACTGGAAACATCGTTGGGCCAAGTGTGTTACTGCCAATGGAGCATATTTCGAAGGAGATTGACTCAAAACGTGTTTATGTATGTATGTTTTTGCATAATAAATTCAGTCTCGATACTTTTTGAACAGCCTCGTATATATATATATATATATATATATATATAATATAATATATAATATATATACAGAAAGAGAGAGAGTAACAATTAAGAGTTAAAATCTGCTAAGATGTTTATAAAATATGTGTTGTAAATTAAGAAAGATATATGTATCATTTTACCTTATAATATTTGAAATCAAATTACAGTGAATTGTATAAGAAAGAATTTACTTACACAAAAATTATCACAAATCCTAGTTTTTCTTAAATAAAAAAATAAATAAAATTTCACCAAAAGGCTCAAAAAATAGACCAAGGAAAATTTAAGAACATATATTTTTTCATTGTATTTCTGATGCATTCGATTGAAATTTAGAAATAGAAAAAAACTCGACCTTTAATATGTAATTGAGTTTGAAAATTCATTCATTCTAAGATTTGCCCTTAATCACATGCTGATAAATCACTTATTGAGATGGACAGTTCAAAAGAGTTTTCTCTCTTAGTATGAAAAGATTTTCTTTACTTTCCCTATTTACTTTATTTCTTTTAGGTCAGGAGCTTAGCCTTGACTGTTAAAAAGAAAAACATTTTTTTTTTGTACCTGTGATAATACTAAAATTGTGCCACAAGTTTATGTTTATTTAACAAAATTTTTAAAGGTAACACACACACAAATTTCATAACTTTTTTCAAACACTACTCAAATTTTGATGGATGTCCTATTTACATGAACGGGAATATTTTTAATAAATATTCTCAGTGAATTTTCAGTATATTTTCAAGTATTTATCAATTAGAATAGTTAACTTTGCTAAAAATATAAGAATTGAATAGAACAAAAATTATTGTGAATATTTTAATGATAAATTTTAAAAGCCATATTGCGTTTTTACATTTAAATACACAAAATTATTTAGTTTTTTACTAAAATTATTATTTCTATTATTTTAATACTCCTTATTTATCTTTATAACAATTGTGCATTGACACTAACTTTCGATTATTATGCAGAGGTGTTGCGTAGCTTTTAACCATCGTACCCTGTTGAAAAATGTCATGTTTTACCTGTATGAGTCTAATCGACCAAGTTCGTACAGAGTTATTCTAGGTCTTAAAAATGTTTTCTGTATTGTTCATTTTATATGCCACAAGTAATTATTACCGTTACAAGCGTAATTTTTAGCTCATTTTCATATTCCTTCTCCTTTTTTCCTAATTTTAACCTCTTCCTTCGACCGGCCTCTTAATTCAATAAGATTTTGAAAATTTTAAAAGAAATGAAAAAAAAAAATTTAGGTGTAATTTTTATTTACACGTTATATTATTGATAATATGTTCTGTGACAACAAGGTTTACAATATATATTTACATATTTTAGTCAGTGAAAGCCTTGGTATAATGCATATCTGATCTGGGTTTTGCTATCTTTCTTAGGGTACCATTCTTTATATCTTTCTCATTCAAAAGTTTTAACTATTGAAGTTCCAACTTTTGCAGTTATTAACTTCTTGTTTATTGTTTCTGTCTGTTCTTTTTTTTTCTTTTAACATTTCTATGATTCTCTCTGTGTGTAAGTTAAGTTTTAAATTATTTTAGAAAAAGATTCATTCTGTAAAGCTTGTGTTCATTATACGATGGATTGACATACAAATAAAAACAGCAAAAGCTTTAATTGCAGCTAGATCAAACATGTTATAAAATAAACACACACAAACAAGCCATCTTCATGCTCCTTTTTGCATGTATAAGTGGCTGCTGAATAATTTGTCGCATTTATTCCATCTTTATTTTGATTATAGAAAAAATTTGCCTGTTTTTTTTGCCTTCTGAAACGGTTATTCTGGTTCTTACTGTCAGAAATTTTTGTATTGTATAAGTGTGATCTGTTCATCTGTTTTACACACTCACAGATCTTCAATTCTTAGTCTTTTATTTCATTACATTTGTCGTAGCCTATCGCTACCTCTAAGATTATCAACTCCCCTTCGGTTATTACCTGAATTTGGATGTGTTGAATTCATAATAAATTACTACTTATTTTCCCAAATCAATCTTATTTATTGACTTTTCTTAATTAAGAGATTACACAAATACTATTCCATTTCAAGAACAATAAAACACAGTGGAGAATGAGAAGGATTCAATAATCATGAACGACGGAATCTTATCTGAATCTACGACGAGTCGACGCGTACAATTATAGCTACACACTTATACTTAATTGGAATGAATCAAACTAACCTGATTCCTTATGTTTGGCAGGTTCGTCTAGCTGTTTTCTTAATATCTTGATTAATTTCTTTAATGGGCGACTTCTTTCCCTGCTATTTCACAGTTCCTTTTATGAACTAAATTTATCTACAACGTTACAATAGACTTTACTCACGACGTCTACGTTTACACTAGAAAAAGCACTTTCTCATTTCATTCCTCCTTTCATTTCCTCTTTCGAACTCGCTAAACCCGAACTTATATAAAATATCTCATTTGCATAAATCACGCTTTTGGTTCCCGGTGGAGATTGGTTGAAATAAATAAAACATTTAAAGAATATAAGAGAAGGTTAGTGAAACGCGTAAGCACCCGTCACACATTGATTACTCAGCTTATGTAAAACCTTTCTGGTTTTCTCTTTCGCAGAACAACGCTTACGATTTGCCATGTTATATTGTACTATAAGAAATGGAAACAGACGGTTAGCATATAAAACAATACATACTCAATTCACAGTCCAGGTTTGAATTTGTAAGTAATCCATGTTTTTTCGCATCTTACGTGATCAAAATAACATAATTCTGTGACAAAGATTGTCCAGAGATTTTACGTGGTGCGCATTACACGTGTTAAAGAAGAGCAACAGCAAACACTAATCAGTATGACGTCAATATTTCTGCGTTTTAGTACACTAATTAACCTTTCATTAAAATGAAGTCTATTAAAAATACTAAATTGGGGGTTTTACATGCATTTCTCTGCACACTCTAATTATATGGGTCTATTCAATCTAGACAGTTTGAATGTCATTTCTTTTCCTCATGGAGATTTGAAATATATATATGTTTTAGAAACAGATTTTAAAGGAATGCATACATATTTTTTTATAAATACATAATGTTTGAATAATCCGATTTAAAAGCTATGGAAATAATCGAAAGATCAATTTTAAAAATAAATCGAATCGACCCATACAAGGTAAAAGGTTAAAACAATTATTTCGAGATGTTAGAGCTACAATCCCTTTCGTGATTATGTTTGGCTGATAATATTATTTTTAGAAAATATTACCTCTGTTTCATTTAATTTAAATCATAAATGTGACTTTTGAGTTAACTTTTAAAAGAAAGTTTGAAATTTCTAAGCTAAATTTTAAGCTAACGTTTTCTTCACAGCTATCTTTCCATTATTTATTAATTGGTAAACAGGAGAAAACAGTCAGTGTAATTTAAAAACTCGTGGAATCTAAGATTTATTATTATATGTAACGAAGTCCTTTTACGAAAACTCAAAATGTTTTATTAGATCAATAAGTATTCGAACACATATATATTCCGATCTTTGTTCCGATTTTAATTTTATAAGGTTTATTAAAAGTAAGTGGAATGGTTGGTTTCTCAAATTGTCCTTACAAAAATACTACAGGAAACGATAAGAAAATCACACATGAATATCAGAAAATATATTGAAAAATTACAAATAATAAACAGAAAGCTTCCTGGAAGCAAAACAGAAACCACAAAAAATAGATGAGAAATAGGTTAAATAAATATACGAGTTTATGCATTCTTTAAAATTCCAGTAAAGTGTTAGGGAATTTTTTTTTCAAATTGGGCTGCGGATTGGTAATTACCGTTGTAAATCTAGTGCAACTCCCCGGAGCTACTATCACTTTTTAGAGTGGCAACATATAGGTAGATACCAATTGTCACGATGTAATTTTGACGCCCAGGGATCAGGTGATGAGAAAGTTGCACAAGAAATTTAATTTTACAGAGAACACCTAAACCAAACAGACACTCAAGGGATCTTCAACAGGCCTCATAGTCGTACAATATGGACGTTGTCGATTTCTTGCATCATGAAAATCCAATGACTTGGGCCGGGGTCGAACCCGGAAACTTGGATGTACAAAGCTACCAAACCGACTACGCCATCCAGCTGGCTGTTCGGAAAATGTAAAAGTATATAGCCCAGCAATACAACCAAAAGGATCATATAAGTCCCCTTTTAACTAAAATAATAGAAATCAAAAATG
The DNA here is from genome assembly GCA_019973975.1 of Trichonephila clavata. Lineage (NCBI taxonomy): Eukaryota > Metazoa > Arthropoda > Arachnida > Araneae > Nephilidae > Trichonephila > Trichonephila clavata. The sequence continues at coordinate 31,403 of BMAO01001301.1, forward strand.
GTATCTATTATGTTTTTCAATGAACATTTTAAATTCAAAAAGTATATTTGTCGTTTGTTATCGTTCATTTTCAGAAAGTAATACTGTAAAATATTGAAAAATTTCTTGAAATCCAAAGTGTACTTAAAATTTGAAGTACAATTTATAATTGAAGCTGAATTTTTGTAACAAAGTACACCCATCCCTCGATTTACACGGTGCTCGACTTACACGTTTTCGACTTACACGGTTTTTTAAAAAAATTTTTTTTTTTTTAAACTGCCAAATTCCACATAATTTTAATTCATTGATTTGGCAACATTGCATGTGCAAGTATATGCGTATAAGATTACCCTTGAGGGCGTCGTAATTCACAATAGTATGCACATATATTTTTATCTATTTTGTTTTGATATATTTTTATCAATTTTGTTTATGTATGTTATCAAAAAAGGGAATTTCCATTTTTAATTTCCATTTAATTAAAATTTTCAGGATTGCCATGGCACCCACAAAAAATAATAAAAAGGAGACAAAGAGAAAAGTTATTTCTTTAGAGACAAAAATTAATATTTTGGATCGTCTACGTAATAAAGAAAGAGTGATCGATATTGCTAAAAGTTATTCCATGAACGAAGCAACCATAAGAACAATAAGAAAAAATGAAGACTCTATTAGAAAAAGTGTAGCATCTGGATTGCGGACAAGTATGAATACAACTTCATGTGTACGAAATATTGCAATGGAACGTATGGAAAAGGCATTAATGATATGGCTAGAAGACATGAATCAAAAACGGATTCCAATCGATACCAATATCATAACAAATAAGGCTGTAAAGATATACGAAAAAATTGACAATCAATTACCGTCCACTTCTGCGAATAAAGTGCCTTTTATTGCAAGTCATGGATGGTTCGAAAAATTTAAAAAAAGGCATTCTTTACGTAATCTGAAATTAAAAGGTGAGCAAGCAACTGCTGATACAGATGCGGCACGACAATATCCACAAAAATTTGCTGAAATTATTGCTGCTAAATCTTACACCCCTGACCAAGTTTTCAATGCGGATGAGTCTGGATTATATTGGAAAAAATGCCTGAAAAAACCTTTATAGCTAAACATAGTAAATCTGTACCTGGCCATAAAACAGCAAAAGATCGTATAACGATTCTTTTTTGTAGCAACGCGTCTGGTGATTATATTATGAAACCATTGGTAATTAACAAATCAAAGCAACCACGTTCGTTTAAAGGAATAAACATAAATAATCTTTCCGTTTATTGGAATGCGAACAAGAAAGCTTGGGTTACTGCCACGTTGTTCACTGATTGGTTTAATAACAGATTTGTGCCAGACGTTAAAAAAAATATTTACTCCAAAAAGGTTTGCCTTTTAAGGTCCTTCTCCTACTTGATAATGCTCCAGGCCACCCTAAATATCTGCAGTATGAAAATGTTGAAATTGTGTTTCTACCCAAAAATACAACTTCCATATTACAACCACTAGACCAGGGGATAATTTCAACTTTCAAGGCTTTGTACATCAAACGTGCCTTTCGGTATATTTTAGATCAGTTGGAGAATGATAGATCTCTTTCAGTTATCGATGCCTGGAAAAAATTCACGATCTTAGATTGTGTTAAACATGTGGGTATGGCATATGCTGAGATTAAAAAATCAACACTTCATGCATGTTGGAAAGCAGTATGGCCTGATGTAGTTGAAAGTGCAAATCCTCGAATACCATTAGAGCAAGAATATTCTCAGATCATTGAGTTGGCTCATTCATTGGGTGGAGAAGGTTTCGAAGATTTAAGTGAAGCGGATATTATCGAAATAATGGCAGATAAAGAAATATGTGAAGATGAATTAATTGACATGGTGAATATCACAAGCGAAAATGAAAGTGATAATGAAACAGTTGCTGATGGATATGCCCATAATCCATTCACAGCAAAAGTTGTTCGTGAGGGACTTGAGCTGGGAAGAAAATTGGTCAACATTTTCAACAAAATGATCCGCATCTTGACCGGGCTCTCCGATTACAACGAAATATTACTGAATCTTTAAATGAATACGAGGAAGTCTACAACGTTCTTAGTAAAAACAAATCACAGTCACTAATTACAAATTTCATTTCTATGTCTCGCCGAAATGAAATCAATCCTAACATGTCAACTACCGAAACAGCGTCTAATGAAATAATATTATCGAGCGATGAAAGTGAAATTACACAAACCCGTAAAAGAAAAAGAGCTATCGTTGAAAGTGATAGCGATAGCAGTCTAGATGAAAACACTTTGAATGTATAATAACTATGTCAATTTTGTTTGTTTTTTATTTTATTTTATAGCGAATAAATGATTGAAAACACTTTGAATTTATAATAATTATATCAATTTTGTTTGTTTTTTATTTTATTTTATATTTAAAAATGCTTTAAAACCCATGGTTTTAGCTTTTTTCGACTTACACGGTTTTTCATACACAAATATTAATTTTCGATTTACACGGTTTTCTCAGGAACCAATTAACCGTGTAAGTCGAGGGACAGGTGTAATTACAAAAAGAATTTTGATGCAATGCAATCACACAGTATCATTAGTACTACTTTATTCTTTTTTAATTGTGACATTTAGAGTAGCATTGTTACAAATTTAGATTGATTAGTTTCATTTTTTTGTTTCTTACCTGAGTTCTCTTGTGAACATTTTCATGGGTAAATTAAGCAATCGCTAACTTATGTTGTAATTGCTTCCAGCAGGCACTTGGGTCACAAATAGGGTTTCTTTCTCGGGATCCCGGGAAATCGTAAGATTTTCATACTTGGGTTGTATTCCCAGAAATTATTCTCGGTTCCCGGGAGGGAAAAAAAGTGTATACAATCAGAAATCCTATTTTAGTCATCCTATGAAGCTTATTTATAAGCAGTATGATTTGATTAAAATTCAGGCTACAAAGGAAATTTCATGAAATTTAAATACAGGACTACGCTTTAGCTTGGCGCTTGATGAGTGGGCATCATTTGAAAATAGATGATATTTGAACAATAAAGTTCTTTTCAAGGAAGGAAAATTATTCGACTTAGGAAATTAAGATTTGATGAATCTTTTTCACCTGGTTAAACTAAAAGAATTGCATTTGACTACACCATATTTAGGTGTACTGCTGATGGTACTAGTATGATGGTTAAGTTTGAAAAAATAATGAGTTTCGAGAACCACCTATGCTATGCACATGCCATATACTTGACTGTATTTGATATTCTTTATAAGAAAAGAGTGGTTTGGAGAAAGCATTCGTGAGGAAGAAATTATATTACACGCATGAAGAAAAATATATTTCTAAAATTCAGGAGCTATTTGAAGATTTAACAAAGAGATTTAGAATTTGGAGGTAGTATAGCAACATATGATGTATATCATGCTGCTTAACCCGCGGTCACTCGCGCCTGTTTTTGCTACCGTCGTTACTCGTAGGGTGTAGAGAACACCCCAAAATTTAACACGTGTATTTAAATATGAAAAACAATTTTAGTCAATTATGATACATTTTTATAAAGTACAAGTTGTTTTTTGTATTATGCAAATAAAATTATTACATTTATTGCATAAAAATGAGACTAACATTAATTTAAACTAAGCCCACAAAATTTTCATTTTAAAATACATTAACTTTATATTATTGCCGGGGTGAAGAGAACACCCCGCTCGAATGATTGCGGGTTAAGCAGGGAAAAAATTCTCATAACTGATATAAATGAAACTATAAAAAAGATTACGGGTATTATTAAGAAAGTAAGGATAAAATTATTCAGAAAGTTGCTTCACAAAAATGATATTTTACAAAAAATTATATTAATGCAGAGTTTGTCCATGAAAAAATGGTCGGTCTATTTAGATACCAAAACATACTGGAATAGTTCATTGACAAAAAGGTCAATTGAAGATTTTTAGGTTGAAAGATTTTTAGGAATAAAATTAGTAATTTCAAAAGCATTAGTTAAAGAATAACAAATTATATGGCTAACGTAGGAGCTGTAAATTCGGATTGCAATTGTAGAAGGTTTGAAACCAGTAAAAATTGGCCTATATTCACTAAGCAGTCGAAACATGATGCTAGCTGTCTCGAAGGTGTAATTGTTAGCATTTTTGGAGAGTTGAATTAAAACACTCAGAATTTGTAAGGGATATAAAACCTTCTCTGATTTTAAGAATGAGTGAGAGGCGCAGTGTTAGTTTAGGTGGTTTAGTGCTGTAAGTAAATTTTGGGAGAAAAGATGTTGCTACTACTGTTCCTTTAGTGTACCCAATCAAACTTCTTTGATTCAACAAGCTAAACTAATTAAAACAAAGCTTTTTTGCGAAGAAGATGAATCACTGTCCGATTCTTCACACTCAGAAAGGGGCACGGAAGCTTTGGAACAGAAATCCTTGAACTGGAAAATCAGTCGATCATCTAACATTATAAAACAGAGTAGAGGTTTTTAAAAGAATTTCTCCAATATCAGCCAGAAAAGTATTTTCTGCTACCGGGTTATTTCATAACAAAGCTAAGAATAAACTGAGAAATAAAAACATAGATTACTTATATTTTCTTAAGTCATACTTTAAAAATGTATAATTATGTTTTACATTTATTTTGTAACTCGATGTATAAAGAGGAGAGAACAAATTTTGGAATTTGCGAATATCCTTATTTTGTGCGTAATTATTATTGATATAAATTAAAAATAACTTTTGGATTTTTCGAAATTTTGATTCATTTCCGGAAAGAATTTTTGTGTTTCCGGGATTTCTCAAAAATTCCTGGTAAAAAAAAAGGCCAGCAAATTAGAAAACCTAGTCACGAAGCGATTCCCTAGCTGTGAACCTTTGACTCGTGTTACTCGTATTATAATGTAAATTATGCTACTTATATATAAATTCACGCCACATTATATTAAATACAGTTGTTTTGGAAATTCTAATTTTATTTAAGTCATTACTCAACGGAAGAATAAAATTATAGAATTTAAGGAGCCGCAATTAAATTATTATCGTCGATAATTTATCTGATTATAAAAAATAGAGTAAGTCCAGGAAACCCTTCTGACAGTAATGCTTTTCGTAAAAATTATTTTAAAAGTCAATAACGAAGATTTATTCATCTGTAAAAGAACGTGCCTTCTAGCGAAATTCCCCATAATTTCTTTGATAAATATCATAAGCAGAAAGGACTGAAACAGGTCGTAAAGGAAATTGATTCGTATGTTCCTTCTATTTCTTATAATAAAATATAACATTACACTTTCCTTATAGAGCTCAGCAAATTATGATCTAGAATTAGAAGTGCTGCAGTATAGAAGCAAACTTATGCTTGATTAAGTTCTTCCCTCTTGTGACTTTTTCTATGCATAAATTAGTAATTGTTTAGGAAAAAATGTTGATTAATGTTGAATAGCACAAGAATTTTAAATATGTTCTTCTTATTTTTCTAAAGTTGGATTCAAGAAAATAATTAAATTTGTGATCTAGAGGAAAGAAAAATTCAATATATTCCAAATATTTAAGAAAATGAATTAATTCCCAAGGATTGGATTTGGAGTCATGTTGATTTCTCTTCCGTGTTTCGAAAGTTTTCATACAGTAAGACAGGGCTTCTCAAACTTTCAATACTTGGGACCCAATGTCCAGTCATAATTTTCTTCGCGCCCCCCTTCCCTTATTTAAACAATAACAATGTATTGAATTCAACTATAATGTACTTTGACGTAAATCTACAATACGAATTTAATTACAAACGTACAAATTATCAAGATAAGTATTAAATTTTTTATATAATTTTATATATGACACCCCATGGTGCACTGGTTGTTGTTAAACTTGTTCTAAACTTGGTATTGTTAAGTTAATTATCAAATACAGTGTGCAGTACTGATACATTTATAAATATATTACATCATAGTAAATGCGTATTCAATTTTTTATTATGTCAGAATGTATTTTGTTTTGCTTCCTTTTAGTAAATTAATAATATTTATATATATATAGTGTTTTATTTTCGACTTTTCAATATGTGCGCCCCCCCCCCTTGTTGGGTTATCACGCCCCGCTAGGGGGCGGGACCCACAGTTTGAGAAAAGCTGCAGTAAGAGAATAAAGAAAATCAAGCTTAAAACAAATTTAGGAACTAAAATTTGTTTATTACTCTGACTTTGTGATTATATATATATATATATACACATTTGACTAGTTATACTCAGGTTTGTAACTATTTGTCTTTTATTATGGATTATATATATATGTACATATATTTCAAAAATATACACAAAATAGTTATAAACCTAAAATAACTATAGTCATGAAAGAAAAGTCTTAGTCACAGTAGTACTATAGCAAACTCCTGGCCTTAGGAACCAGGATTGCAGGTTTAAACAAAGTTTTGCGGCCAGCCAACCTTCACCTGTATTTGCCAATACTCTGGGGCATAAGGAAAGTAAGAAATGTCTAGAGGTTATGGTTTTATTACAAATAAAACCATAATCTATTAATATAAAACAATAATATTATAGTCTGTAATAATTACTTGAATATGTTAAAATCAAAGCTAAAGCAATTAAATAAAGACTTACCACTCGAGTACAGCAGTAACCATTTTCCCGGGCGACAGGAAGGTCATATATATAGAATGCATTCGAATATCGCGTCTATTCACCTGTATATGAGGCTTATTTAAATACATGTTTCACAGAAAAATCAATGCGGGCTGTAATATTAATTTGTATGGTTGCAAGACCATTCCTCTATTTACCATATTACGTCCTTAAAAATTGCTGTTTCATAAATGGAATACGTTTCTTATTTTAATAGATAAATTAACTATTGATTAAATAGAGCGATAAAGGAGACGAAGTATCAGTGACGTACACAGGAGAGGGTAGTTCACCCCCTCCCCCAAAACCAATAGATTTTTAATTTTCATCACATCTTGGTGCTTTCGTCAACGAGTTTTTTAGAATCTTATCCCCCTCCCCATATGAAAGATCTGTGTACTCAACTACGAAGTATAGATAGAACATATTTTATACAGTAGGTAAAAAAATGGATTCATTCAAATGTAAATAAGTAACACACCAAAATATAAGCTTTCTCTGTATGATAGTGAAGTCAGAAAGTATTAGTAATATTAAACCATTTTTCTGTTTGATAAAGGGTGTCGAGTTTGCATTGTATTCCTTAACATTAGTCGTAAACCACTCTAATCAAAATAATTCTAGTTCTTTCAAACTCTTGTCATGATAATATAATCTGTTTATACAACACACACACAAAACAGTAATCTTCAAATTATAAACTCGCGGAATCTTGTGAGATATAAAGTGCTTTGGCGACCCCCTCCCCTCCCCTCCTTAGAAGAATATGTCTTTAAATGACTTTTAAAGCAGATCAACATGTTATACGTACTTCATATAAAGACAAAGAAAAGTATTGTAAGTATTTCTGATTACAAATTTTTAATGTTATTTACATTAATATCATAGCCTTTAAAATTTACTCATTAATAGTATTGATTTGTACTCCAGGTACTACCTCTGCCCTTGCATTATATTTAGTGACTAAGATGCGCTTGCATTTCTTTACATAAACTGTCGAAGTTTAGCATACAGTCACGTTTTATATCCTATGTTTAATTTGTTTTTATATTTTGTTAAAGTTGCTTCATGCGTTGAGAAAATTTTTTTCACTTAAATACATTATTCCGAAGGGCATTAAAATGTTTATCGTTATGTGAGAAACTGTGTATTCTGGATAACTTTAAGACAAAAAATTTAGGAGTTGTTCTTGTTTATAATTGTATTTTAACGTCGAATCTCTTTTTTTTTGGAATTTCGAGTGTTGATCCTCTTTTTGGCAATATTTCTGATTTATCATAGTACTCGATCGGATTTTTAATCCATTCATGCTAAGTTTCTTTTTCTGGAAAATATTCAATATTCTCTTATAATTCTTTCAGTTAAATAATCTTGAATTTAATTATCTTGATTTTATGAATTTTATCATTTTCATTTGATCACTTAAAACGTCTTTTAAAGCATTCGGGTTTTCTTTTTGCCATAAGCGTATAGGGTAATTAAAATTATTCGCGATGCTTCTCCTTTGTTGAAGGACATTATAATTTTGCTCCATCTCCACTTACAGTTTTTTATATGTGAACATTTTTAAAACGTAATTCGTATTACTTCATAAAATTATTAATAAGCTCAAATATTTTTCCCGGTAATTCTTTCGTGAAGAGATCTGCAAGGCAGACTCTCTTCTTGGACTGTGTAGCTCGAAACAAAACGAGACATAACTATCAAAATGGCCAAACCATCAACATTTGTTTATTCATCGAATTGTATGAGAAATTGATAGAGAAAATATTTTAAACGTGAAATATTAATTTTCTTTACAAAACAGCGCGACCGTGGTATCAGAGAGTAACAAGTTATCTCGTCTTGAAGATATTTGTTATCAAATTTGCAAGAAATTAGATCTTTTACATACAGCTTTGTTAACTTTTCCTCAATTCAGTGTCAATTTAAGCTCATTTCGAGCCCTGGGCGCAGAAGATCTATAGGCCCCCTTAGCACTGGAGAATAAAATTTATAACCAGAAAATTTTGGTTAAGTCCATCTTATCTGGGCTCCCGCCATAAGCACCCAATGGACCAGTATTGGCCTCATTGTATATGCCTCACCATCTTCAGCAATTTGAGAATTGATGCGAATAGAAGCTTCAAGACAAGTTTGGTTGTTGGAATGCATATATTTCAAGAATGCCTTTTTTTTTTTTTTGTTATTTACTTCGTCATGTTTACGTTCGAAATATTCAACGTTTGTACAAGCGAAAATGCGGATTATGAGAAGCTCCACACACATATACCATTTTAATTTAGTAGGATTAGCTGCTGTTCATAATGATTGCTTTACACTCAACACACAATTCACTGGGTTCATCTTCGTTTCCCGTTCAACTGAAGCCAAATGCTAAATAGTTGTCATTATACGTCTGCCTTTTATTATTATTGGCACAACGTAGGTTTGGAAGAAGGAAATTTTGAAAATACTCGCAGATTATTTAATATTTATAGTTGCTGTTCAATGTCAATAGTGTCATTGAACGGCGATGACGTTGATCTCTGTTTTCAAATAAATTCACTGATTCTTAACCACTCGCCCGCTCAAAAAACTCGATTAAGTGAATAAAAAATATTCTTTAAAAAATCCTCCAAAAATGTTTGACAAAAAAATAGCTTAGAATGCATGAAAATTATTTTACTGGTAATACTATAATTAAAAGCAAATTTATTCTAGGAATAAAAAATGTATTGCAAAATGAATATATTTATTAGAAATAATTTAAAGGCATCAGGAATAAATTTTTGAATTTCCAGAATCATATCCAAAAGCGAGGTAAAAGGTTAACAGCATCAACATAAAATATCGTTTGCGCTAATAGGACATACGGAAAAACATATGCAAACAAACATACGAATTAACACATTTTCTTTGAAAATTATCTAAGAGACCGAAGCAGTATAAATTAAATATTTAACGGCATGGACACTGGCTAGTTAGTTCCGTGTGGGCCTTGGATCAAAATTCTTTAGGGGCCCTTTTATGGAAATGAACATTTACGAGTTTTTACTTACACATGTTGGAGCCCCTGTAGCTTGGGCACACGTATCATTGATACGGCCGTAACTATGCCCCTGCTTATAGAGCTCTTCAACTATTGCTAACACAAAGGAAAAATATCGTAATAAATGTAACAAAGTTTTATTTCAATTTCTTATTGTTATTACAATCCTTTTATTTCATGGTAAATAAATGAATTTACTCTAAGCTCATTAATATGTATTTTAAATGAGCTGCTATCGGCATTTATACGCCTCTGAAGAATTTTTTTTTGAACATGAGAAACAAATATTTTTTTAATACGAATACTAGTCAAAATGATTTCCAATGATTATGGTAAATTCAAGTTACGAAAACACACAATTAAGCATGTTAATCAATATAAAAGTATTCTAAGAAACTGATGATAATGATGTATATTTATGTGTATGAAATGAAAGATAAAAAAAAATATATTAATCAAAGAAAATACAAAAAAAAAAAAATATCCTTTCATTTTATCTTACTCAATGTTTAGAATATTTTTTAAAATTTTAATGAACTAAAAAAAATTGAAGATGAGGATGTAGTAACCTTTTTCTGTTTAAACAAGTAAAGAAGGTTCTCAGGTTTTTGTTTTGTGTGTTAAAAACTAAATAAATACAGTTCCAAGATCAAATTCTCTCGAATGTCCTACTTCAAAAGAGGATCTTTTTCAGTCTCATTTTTCTCCATTTTTTTCATTCGTCTTTAAATATGTCATACAACATGAACGTACTATTCATCACTTTTGATGAGGTTAATATCTGCTTTAGTGTATCTTATGTTATTGCCCTCAAATTCACGCATTCAAATTGCAGAAAGTTATTTAAAAGAGAGGCTATCCCGCGGAGCAACTTTGTTTTCCTCTTGTGGGACGAACGACCCTCGTTGAGAAACATAGCTGTAAACGTAAATGGTCATGCGAACTTAATGGAAAACATGATTCTACTTCGCATGCATATTTACACAAGGATGGGGTTTAGGGGATCAAATTTTTTCAATAGAACAGCATACTTTTCAGGGAACTGATTATTTCTCGGTGCTTTTTCTGGGTTTTTTTTTTATTTTTTATTACATATGATCACCTCCCATGAAAATAGTCTGCGCACACACACCAACGCACACTCACAATTTTCTTTTCTAATTTTTATTTTTATTTACGGAACCTCTGAGTTAGATTCGCAGAACTTTTGAGTATCCCTGAAACACAATTCACACGTCCAATTGAGAAAAGTATTTAGCTTGTGCTGCCATCTAGTTTAAAAGTTTGAAACTATTGACCAACTGAAAACTAAAAATTTTTGGTTTTATTAAAATGCAAATAAATAGAAAATTAAGTAACTGCATAAGGTAATAATAATTGTAAGCTGATATTAAACTACTACTTTTTAATGGGCTCTTTGCTGAAGATCCTAATTCTAGAGCCCTGGAATCATTTAAATTACACTTCTTTTTCTGAACTTTATTCTATGTGCCCTCTTAAACTACACGATCTTGTGAGTTATTAAAACAATAATACTAATAATTTTTAGATGTGTAATCAATTTATAAATGTTAGTTAGATTGTTTGATCAATTAAAAATTTACAGTAGTCTACTAGTGAAGCTAATTTCAAACAAATCAACCAAGACAGTTCCAAGTATTCTGGCGGTTGTCGTTTTGGAAGGAATTGAAGAAAAATTGAATTTGGAAATTTTTCATTGATTATAATTTAAATGCTACGAAAAGTTAAATAGACTTTAAAAAATTATAGTTTTGTTTTGAGCACAAAAAAATAACAGTGCTTCCAGAAAATAATGTTGTTTTGTTTACATCTTTCATGTGCATATTATAAAAAAAAGAATTCATTCATAAATTGATAACTGAAGATTTGTAATCAGTTACGAATTAAATCAATACATTACGTAAGAAAAAAATGAAATGTTATAATATCAGCCATTAGACTTTAACAAATCTCGTCTTGCTCTTGAATGAAGTGAAATGGAATCAACTCCAAATCGTCTGTCTATTTTCAGAATACTTTCTGTTCCGAGAGGATTCGGAGTGTAATCCTCGTTAAATTGCATTGTGTTTACTTCAATTTATTCACTATTTATTGAGATATTTGAAGTTTTTTCAACTGTTTCATTGTCTTTGAAGTTTTTTAATAGTTAGTCAAGCCCAAATTTTTCAGCTTTTTGAAGAATTGGGAAATAACTTTATTTTTTCTTGGACCCGGCGAACATAAATCTGAAGAAAAGAATTCATCATGGGTATGTACTTTTTTAAGCTTATTTCACAAAAATCAAAAACAATATATATCAATAGTAGAGTGCTAGGCCAATATTTTTTTTCCATTCTCTGTAAATTTATTAATTATTTTTTTGTAAGTCAAATTTTTATATCTGACAGTTCATTTTTAAGGTTTTCTGATAATTTTGCTTATTTAAGTTAAGCATTTTGTATTAATTTATAATTGCATTTTCTAAAATTCCGTTTTATGTATCTTAAATAAATTCTTGAGCTTATGAAGTTGCTGTAAATAAAATGTTTTGTGAATAATTTCGGTGACTGAATTTGACAAACATCGAATATTGATCTTTTTATCACTTGCTGGTATTTTAAAAAATATCTTTTCTAGATATTCATTTTATGCATATAGCAGAATCAGAATACATTTTTAATATGCATCAAGAAACATGAGAAATCTATTGAAATATATAAAATATAAAAGTCAAGTTCAGATGTGCAAAATAAATAAATAAATAATAATAATAATAATAACCGAATGAGATTGTTGAAAGATTAAAGAAATGGAACACATATCTAATAATAATATAATCAAACAGGAAAGATATCTATACATTTTACTAAAGAATACATAAAGTTTTTAAAAAGTAAATGAAAAAGAATTCATTGAATAATATTGTAATAGAAGAAATAATAAATGCTCTTGACACATAATATATAAATGTGCAAAGCAACTGAAATTTCTTTTCATGAAATATAGAATGCACTAATGGCACAGCACTAATAAAAAAATATATAACATTTTTTTATTAGTGCTGTGCCATTGCTATAATTGTATGACACAATTACAAATTTATACATATATTTCAGAAATCAATTCTGAATTATTTGATAGTTTGGAAATGAACGAAAAAAACTTACTCTATTAAGAATATGTGCAAGATAAAAATATTTTTTTTATTTGACATTTTTCTATATTTATAATTATGTCATCGTTCAGTTAATAATTTTTACTTTGTTTCAAAAGTACCAGCACTTTTTATGTTAAATTAAAATTCTTAAAATATAGAAATGTTATATTGCTTAATTTTATTTTATTTTGTCAGTTTTTATGCAGTCTTGTTTCAACCTAAAAAAATTATAGTTGTGATTTTATAAAAGGGAATTCATGCAGGTAAAATTAAATGTATATTAATTTTAAAAATACAAAATTACAGTTAATTAGATATCTTAAGGAAAATGTTAAGTGTACTTTATAGAAAACATTAAAAATTCACTAAGTGAAAAGACCAAGAAAATCTAAGTTTTTGATTTGTATTGACTTAATCCATTTTTAAATTGTTCATTGTAATTACAATTAAAAGTACTTAATTTTAAAAACTGTTCTCAATTTTACAACTTATTTTCCCTAGTTAACTAAATTTAATATTTAAATTTATTGCAAGTTCAATTCATCAAATAATATACCAAGAAGATTTTTCAATAATATGTGAAATAACAAATATGTTTTCTCTTTTCTTTTCTTTTTTTGAAAAGCTTGTAAATATCCCTTATATAAATGGGAGAATCTCTATATTTATTCCTATTGGGTTTTTATTTCCTAACTTTTTAATATACTATAAATGGTAAATTATATTTGTAAACTATATGCTAATGCTTAATTCAACTATCAGTTTAATAACTTTTACTTAGATTTCAGGGATATGTACTAGTTGATTATCTCTTAAATATTTTTAATACATGTCCCACATATAGTAGAAATTTATGTTTAAAAACATTGCTTAAAAAGAATTTTCTTTATGTATAAAGGGTTTATAACCAAATAATTTATATATAATGGAAAGATTCTGAGCAAATAATTTTTTAATGAAATGGCTTATAGTAATGTACTTCTTAATTCTCCAATTTCTCTCTGAATGAGATTTTATTATTCCTTGTATGCATAGATTTCACATAATAGTTGTTTTGGAGAAAATACTGAAAATATTTCTGTAATAGTAAATTTTGCATCTATTATTTGTATCATATTTATTAATAGTACTATGCAAGAAAGTTCAGTTTGTGAATTTTTTTATTCGATGAACAATCTTTCAAAATAGTCTTGCTCAACAGTTAATCATTCTTAGAAATAGTTATGCATTTTATTTGTTATATTATTCTTTTATTAATAATTTATTATTATGTGATTGAGAAAAAGGAACAATATAATCTCCATATTGTATTTATAATAGCTACTTTTACACCATAGCATTATAGTTTATCCATAGCATTTATAGCTTTTACTCCATGCTGCATTTATAATAACTAACATATTGCATTTATAATAACTCCATATTGTATTTATAATAAGTAAGTTTGATAGATTTACATGAAATTTTTATTAAAAAATATTATAAGACTAATTTCCAATGTACTAATTATTTGAACTAGCTGATCAAAACCAAAATGTATATTTCTGTTGATAAGTAATATCTGACTTGCTCAAATTGTGACAGTTAATCCACAAAATTATGTACAATAATGTAGTTTGTTGATAAAATTATGTTATAAGTTACTGTGTTTAACTGAAAAGTAATCTAAAATAATTAAATTCTTTATTCTACATTTTAAGTATAGTATCATAGATAAATCTGAGCAGAACATTTGTTGCATGTTATTTATATATCACACAATTATGAAAATTGTCATAAGAATGTGTAAACATTTCAAATAATGTTTTTGCTTCCCTTTTTTCTTGCTAAAAATATCTACAATAACTTTTTGCCATAAAAAAATCTTATTTTTATGTGAAAAATAAATTGTTAATTAAAAAATGCAAGGTTATTAACATGAGGCAAATTCTTGGTTAAGTAATATTTGCACTTAAAACATGTTTCTTTTAATATGTAGAGTATCCTATATTTGATAGCGAAAAAAAAGTTTAAAAAAAAGCATCGAAAAATTTACTAGAAATTGGACCAGAATAACCATAGATTTGATCACAAATTATGCAAGTTTGTTTTTGAAAAAATGAAATGCATCAAAAAAGTTGTCTCAATATTTATAAAAGTGTCAGGTGGTACTGTATGTTGAAATTGAGTTTTAATACCCATAATCTCTTGAAAATTTAATATGCAATCCCCATAAATATGAAAGGAATGATTTTTTTTTTGCTTTATATAACATAATTATGTAGTCACTGTAAAGCATAATCTGTGTTTTTGTAAAATTTGGGCATGTGTGTTGACAATTGTAAAAGAAAGAAATTATACTCCTGAGTTATATATATATGCATGTCTCTCTATATTTAAAGATTAAACTATTAAGCTTTAAGGGTATACAGAAGACAAGATTAGGTAGGTAAATGAAGGAGATGAATATGAGAGTCCTATCTATGTGCATAGTAATTCGTTCCAAATTAGTTTTTATTGAATGATTATTCCAAGTCTTTTTAAATTGTACAAAACCAAAAATTTTTGTTTTAAGACACAAATTATTGAGTTATAAGAAAAGTATCTTTTAAAAAAAATCCATCATATGTATATACCTACAATGCAACTTTTCACTTCAGTTTAATACAAATTATTAATTTTTGTGTGAAAACTAACTCACAGATCCTGGTGTATGCAATATGTCTTATAACAGCTTGGAAATGTTATATCTGAGTGACATATTAGCCAATAATTAGGCTTGAAACAATGCGCATAGTTTTTATAAAACATTTTACTGTCATTGGGGGATTTCAACCCGATAAGGTTCCCGGTTAAAAGCTAATTTTGAATTAATGGAAATGTTTAAGTTTCGTTTGTGCATATTCTTAAAAATAGGCATTTTTTGGTTGGAGATCTAATAATAATAATATGGAGACAAGACAAAACTTGGGGATGAAGATTTCCGAAGTAGTTACGCGTCGATATAGTCAAAGATGTGATATGCATTTTATCAAGTGGAATACATGAAAAGTCATTTTACACAGAATCGGAACTAACGTCACCATTTTGCTTCGGTCGAATCTCTCTCCTCATCTGAACTCTCAGTTAAAAATAGTGTAGCATATGATTCCTTATTTAAGGTACAATATGGACATGTTTGCTGAAAGATTATTAGGAAAAAAAAAATGAAACAAATTATTCATCCTTTTGAGGCGCTTGGTTCGAAAAGCAAGCTTTGTGACGGTATAAGAATTCATGGCAGTAAATGGAGTTGGTAGTTTGCATTTTTGATAGACACTATAAGCATTGTAGACTATATATGTACATGTATCTATGCGCAGGGCCGCCGCGTGGGTATTAGGCGCCCTTGTTCAAATCGAAATTTGTCGCCCCTTTATAGGGTTCTGTTGCACTCTTATAAAGAGCTGCAAATTATATGTGAAATACTCTTTTATAGTATTCAAAATTTGACTTTCGAACAGAAAAGCTTAAAACCTATTATATTAAAACACGTTTATATTTTATTATTTTTTTATTATTTCAAAATTTTTAAAAACGATACAATGATAGAACATTTTTTAAGTAAAATATAAAAATTAGAAAATATATTCAAGTATTGATTTTCCTAGCTTTAGCAGCTACAAACGCTCGTATCAATTCAGTTATATTTAGTTTATCCAAAATTACGCTCTCTATGGATATAATTGACAAGTCTGATAATCTCTCCTTTGCCATGGTAGATCGCCTGTAGTTTTTAATAATTTTAAGTTTTGAAAAACTTAGTTCTTCAGTAGCCACCGAAACTGGCAGGGTTAAAGAAATCCTTAAAGCTATTGAAATATTTAGAAATGTATCGGTAAGATTGTTTTCATAAATATAATTTAAAACGTCAATACTGACCGTGGGTAGCTTAGTGGTTAGAGCATCGGATTCCAGACCCGAGGGCCTGGGTTCGATGCCCGATGCCACTAAATACCACCGAGTATAGACGGAGTACGTGCTCGTTAAATCAGTGGGTCCGAAAGTCTTGTGGGCGGTCGCAGCAGAAACTACGAGTGCAGGGGGCTGGAGAATATTTCCGTCCCCTTCAGTTCCATGCCAAAATTGTGGAGGTGGAGATAGGTGATATCGCCATCTATCGTTAAGAAGTCCAACCTGTCTCACAGGCAATGGCAACTTTCATTCCTTCCCCCCCTGCGGGAAGGACACGACAACAACAAAACGTCAATAGGTGACATATCCTTTTTGGTAAAACATCGCAAACATTTTATTTCTTCGAATAAATTTAATCCATCAATGTCCTTTTCATTAATATTTTTAGTATCCGTTAATTTTTCTTCTAATTCGTTACGTCTTAAAATTTCATGGTCACTCCAGTTTTTAAAATTAGGTATACAGTGAAATTAATTGTAATGTTCTTTTAATTGACTGAAATTTCAGTAATTGAAGAAATAGAAGAGTCTAATATTATATTGTAAAATTCAACCTTAAATTTGTGTCTTGGATTGTTGATTGGTTCGTCGGTTTGTTCATCTTGAAATAGTTTCTTTTTAAACCTATTTTTCGACGTTGTGGAAAATCAGTATCCATCCCCAAATCGTCAGCAGCGATACTTGCAGTGGCAATTGCATGTGTTCATACGCTTCATCTGATCTACGATTATTTAGCTGATATAAGATTTTGTAAATTGTCAGTTACGATTTGTAAATCACATTTAGAATTTTGCATTATTTCATTTACCACATTTACTAAATTTAAAATATCGTACCAGATGTTAATAGAACAAATGAATTTAAACGAGAAAACCTTTTGAATCAAATCTTTTGCTTAAATTCTTGATTCATGTATTTTGTTTGGTCTTCTTGAATATTTATTAACGCTCTCAAAATTCCCACCAAATCGTTTTTCAACGGTCTTAAAGCTTGGATTCTACTTTCCCATCTGGTGTTGGAGAGTGGCTTTAGTCAGATTTTCAAAATATTGTTGCAAAATAGACCAACGTTTTACGGATGAAGAAATGTAGTTGTAAACCTCCTGCACTACTCCGAAGAAATTAACTGTTTCGAAGGAAATTTTAGCTGCATAATTTACAACTAAATTTAGAGAATGGGCAGAGCAGGGGATATAGAGTGTCCTCGAGTTATTTTCAATAATTTTTGTTGCAATCCTTTGTGCTTTCCTCTCATATTAGCACCATTGTCGTAAGATTGACCTCGTAAATCTGATAAATTTAGTTCTAATGATTTAAAATGTCCCTTCATGAATTCAAACAGACCCTGCCCAGTAGTGTCTTCGACAGATTGAAATCCTAAGAAATGTTCTTCAATTTGGGCTTTATTGTTTTCCTCGTTCTTATAAATAAATCGAATTACAGCAGTTCGGTATGACTGACATCAGGTGTAGTATCCAGAATTAGTGAGTAATATTCTGACGATTTAATCATTTGTAACAAATGCTTTTTAATTCCTTCTGAAATAATGCTTATAATTTCATTCTGAATTTGATCCCCTAAGTAATGAGCACAATGCTCCTCTTTTAAGAAGTTTGAATTTTATGGGGATGTTCAGCGATTATTGGATCAAATTTTGCTATGGTTTCAACCAACTTCAAAAAATTTCCATTATCACTATGATACAACTCTTTCGAAGGACTTTTAAATGCAAGGCATTGCCGGGATAAATGTTGAATTGAATAAATAAGCCGTTCAATAACCGATTGTCAGTAAACCTTTTATGCATCATAAAGTCTTTGTTGAAATGCATCAATGGTACATAAATTACACAAAGACATTTTGAACTATGTTTAAATTGAGATGCACTGCTTTCATGTGTTTTCAAAATGTGGGTTAAATGTGCCCAATCATTAATTCCATCCTTAATAAGATGTGAATGCTTCTCACTGAATAGTTTACATGGGAAGAGAGAGAGAGAGAGAGAGAGCAAAAAACTGCGTTTCGGGAATTTGAATACACTAAATAATTTCTAAGTATTTTTTCTCCATTCGGTGAAATTAAAATAAAATCTCATTTTATTGCTTAGGAAATGTGAAACATGCAAAATTGCAAGTGAAAATTGACAATGTTTATCTAAGTAGCATTAAATTAAAAAACTAAGTACTATAAATTTTGGCGCCCTTGTGCGGTGAACAATTTTGCCACCCCCACGCGGTGGCCCTGTCTATGCGCATCAGTATAGAAATTGTTTTACAGTGAACGATATCTTTTTCAACGAGCTAATTCAAAACCTCATATTGAGAAAGAAATAACAAAACAGTTACGTTGTAAATGTGGACTTGATTAGCATTGGCCAACAGTAAGCCTAGATCTTTCTTCTACTGAGAATATATTCAAAGATTTTTTAAAGACGAAGATGGTCTTTGTAATGTACAATAGTTACATAATTATTTACGTGAGTGGGAAAAATTCTTCTCACAAACATTAAACCATACAATTTCTTTCGCGTACCCCTAAGGGTTTTATTTGATTATTCATTTTTTTATTCATTGGGTTCTTCCTCCTTATGAGTATATAATAATGAAGGTTCCAGCAGTATTAAAAATAACAAAACATAAATTTTAACTGTTCGGTACATACTAGAAAGGTATGTAGAAAATGAACGTCTAACTCACAGAAAGAGAGAAAGTCAAGTGAATGAACTTGCAGAGCGACACGAGGCATTTTAAAAAGTTTTAATCCTTTGAGGCATGGAATTTTAGAAAATAAATAGTCCATGTTGATCAGAAATTTTATCTTTTTAAATTCCACAAAGTTGGCTCATTTTTATTTAAAAAGGAATAACAAATATGAACTACAAAATAAAATCGATTCAATTAAGTTTTTTTTAAGGGCAAGACTTATATAAAGTAACTGAACTGATTCTGATACCGAACTTTATTTTTTTCGTTTGCAAATTATTACACCCTTTTCGTGACTTTTGATTTTCGCTCTTTTATTGATTTAAAATGAATTGATACTTTATGTAATGGTATTGATGTGATAATTTGCAAGCGTAATTGATCCTATTTATTTCAAGAGGATGTTATTCAATAACAAAAATGACAGTCCGACCGTAGATTTTGCGCTTTAACCCCTTGTAGTTTTAATTGTTTGAATAAATTGTAAAGTTTGAAATGATTACTTATTTATAAATTATGTGCCTGAAATAATTATTTAAAAAAAATTCATATCAACAAAATAAATAATTTTATTTATTATTTAATACGAAGTGAAATAAAGTGGATTATTTCATTTATATTGTTATCACAAAGTAAATTTATATTTATACGAGTAGTACTCGTGATAGTTTCACAAAGTAAAAATAAGTTTAGACGAGTAGGACTCGTGATTGATTTACACAGTAAAAATAAGTTTACACGAGTAGGACTCGTGATTGATTTACAAAGTCAAAATAAGTTTACACGAGTCAGACTCGTGATTAATGCTTGAGGGGTTAACACCCGACGTATCTATATGTGGAAGCGAAAATAGGGAGAGAAAAATTAAATAGAACGGGGTGAAATTATGCCCTTTTACTGATGTATTTCAACCGAAAGTTATTCAGTAGAAAAAACTCACTTGACAATGATATTATTTAACATTTTTCAAACAAAATAACATGTTGTTGCTTCAAATGCCGCCTGATCTCGACAGCGTCAGATCCAGACCCACGAAATTCATCATGGTGGGGGCTAGATGTATGCCTGTCGTTATCCGTAGCTTTGAGCACCATGCAGGTGATAGTGCGATTTGGCTCGTTTCCACCCTAGTTTTGAAGAACACCCTAGGTGGGGTCAGGGGCCTCCCACCTCTCTTCTCCTTCTACCAATCTTACGAGAGGGCTTGCGGCTCGATATCTATTTAGAGTACCCCCATACCGCAAAGGCACTATGCATTTACAAACACCTATATCTTCTCCGTGATTCGAACCCACTCTATATGGCATAGCAGTCAACGTCGCTAACCACTTATATCGGATGGGCGACAAATAACATTATAATTAATGATACTGAAATGAACGTTATATTATCTTGTCGTTATTTTTAGAAACGTATATTTAATCGGAACAAATATGTTGCATTCAGTGAATTGATTTTTCAGCTTCATTTTCAATCTCTTAATTTCTAGTGTTTTGAAATCACATTCGATTTAATTAAACCGTTTTTGTTTTTGTGTGTATGTGTGTGTGGGGGGATTGCCCTGTTAGTGTCCTCCGAGATAATAGATATCTCATCTTGGCTTCTCTGCCTCACACCTATTGTGTCAAAGGCCTGTTGGCGCAAGTAACGAAGGTAGTCGAATCCATTGTCAAACTTATTTTTTTTTTGTCATTTTTCACGTATGATTTAAACTTTTTTCATTACTACCCGTTATTAAATTCTTATAATTTTTCAATTAGAGTTTAGTTAGTGTGCTGATTATGAAACTCATTTCTTTATACTATAATTTAAGGAAATATTTCAGTTATATTTTTATATTGAATATGTATATGTGCATGTGTTGCAATTCCTCAAACCTCATTATTATTGATTTAAAAAAATAGTTTAAAGACTACCTTAATTTCGTTGACCTCCTTGACCACATCTCAGAATTACGCGATCCTGGTGTGGTTAATTCAAAATCAAATATTTTTACCTCCATGTAGTTTTACCTAAGCGAAATGGGGACTATATGTTACAAAAAACACAGATTTTAAGGTTTTTGTTTGGAAAGTATGTTGTTTCCTGGATCGATTTTTTTGTGTTGTTTATATTGTTATCAATGGTTTGCTTAGAGTATACTAATCTGTATAAAAAAAATGTATGAACCGAATATAAATTTGCGACTTTATAATAGAAATTCACGTATTCATTGAAATTCATCGCATGAATTTATTCCTTTTCCAGACTTGGAAGCTATAAGAAATATACTCATAGAAATACTAAATGAATATTTTGTTACTAACGTGTTTATCTGATTGATCTCACATATTTATGTAAGGAGAATGTTACTCAAAATAGAAAAAATAAAAATTTATTTTATCTTGAGTTTATTAAGAAGTAGTATAAAAAATAAAAAAGGGCTGGGGGAGAGAGGAAACATGGAAAAACAAATAATTTAAAGCCTTGCTGAATTGTAAAATTTTCCTTGCGACTCTGCTTGAACTTTTTTCGGTCGTTCACTTGTGAGTTTACATGAATATTTGAAAAGTTTTGTAAATGTTATGAGAAAGTTTTACGATTCTTGAATTTGAGGAAATAGATCCTACTAATCGTTGTCTGTGGCACGCAAACCAAGCATATTATCCTTTAAGCTGAAAACAGAATAACAGCTGGAGAACACGCCCTTACTATTGATTTGTTAAGACTCCTATCTTTTATGACTCACAAAATTGATACTTATTTTCTGATGAAATATTAATGATCATTCGGCCATCATATAAACAGATGGATAACACGTTTCATCTGCGCTCTAGTCTTAATGATGTAAGTGTATATATATATATATGGTGTGTGTACTTAATTACTATAGATCTAACTTAATGTAAAATAATAAGCAGAGGAATATAGCTAGACACAGTGGAAGTCAAAGTGGAATGGTCATTGTAGTACAATACCAAACTGTTAGACTTGTGACTAAGATTGTAAGGTTAAACATTGTTTCAAGGTGCAAACCTTCCATTTATTTGTTTTTATCACTGGCCTGAAATAAGAGTTATAAAGAATAATTCACATTTTGGTTATTTTAATAAAGTTCGTTGTGTCATCTGTATGATTCTTAGTTGTATTATGGTTATGCATGAGAGTTAAAAATAATTAAGAATAAGAACACAATTATCTATTAGTAAATAATTGTTAATAAGTATATATACTCCTGAAAGTATGTACCATAGTTGTGAAATCTCATTTTGTGTTTATTTAATGCAAAGAGTTTGAAATGTGTTTTTAAAGAAAAATGAATATATTAACTGAACTTAGCGAGATTCCTCGTCGTTACGTGTCTTACGTGTATGCTATAAATAAAATTGACTCAACATATGTGTTTTCTCATCTCTTCAAAACCGTTTTCCTGTTCAGAAGAATGATGCACCCGAAATTCCAGTGTATAATGGGGAGCGGAAAAAATAACTACGTTCCTCATTTTTTTGCTGGAATTTTTATTAAATGACACTGTCTACCAGTAGTTAAATGTAATGGATGATGTTCGTATTAGAGTTCTCTATGATATTTTTACTCTTCCTTCTCTGTGTTAACCAAAATACGAGACTTTTTGAGTGGATATATGTATGCATCATGAGAAAAGAAATACATTCTACTATAGTTTAAGACTTACGTGAAGCATTCAGTTTTTCTTAAGTACTCTAAACCATTCATTACTCAAAAAAAAAAAGAGAGAAATGTTCTGATAGATTACCAAAAGGAGTGCATTGCATGTTTTCTTCATTGGCTATGTTAAGTTGTAAATCTTTTGAAAAATATTCAAATAAGAATATTATTATTGATAAGTTATTGCAAATAAGTATTTTATGTAAGAAATCAAGGGTTGCGTTTTATGTATTACTATATTTCTGATCATTAATACACTTAATTTCTCTTTTATCCGTAGAAACATTTCTCCTCTGCTGATAATCTTTATGCCTGTCCTCAGAATTTAAACTTATATTATATAACTGCATTTTATAATAGATGTGTTCGTTTCAAAGAGTTATTTAGGCTGCTCGACGAAAACATTTCACTGCCCTAGTAACTCACTAACCAAGATCAGAGAGTAAAACAGTCATTAAAAACTCGTAGAAAATTTTTCTCCACCTGTTCTAGTTTTTCTCCCTCCTCCCTCATTCTTGAGTTACGCCACCAAGCGTGATTTGTGCGCTGAAATCCTTTCGTCTGAGACACAAAACGTGACAAAATTTGGCATCATTCTACCTATAGTGAGATATGAGGAACTGGACGACATCCAACGTTCCACGGGAATAAAATTAACTTAGAGGATGGAGATTCTTCTATCGTAAGGTTTCAATTTTATCTCCCGCTATCAGTGCACTACTTTGGTTTCTTAAAAACTTGAGATATAGATTTGAAAGTTGCACATTTCTTTATATTTAGAATGCGATTCACGTTTTCCCCCCTAACAAGGTCCGACAAAAACTCGCTATTTATAAATATACATAAATGTACCTGCAAATTATATCTTTTGGAGTCTTGCAATTACTCACGGTTATATTTTAAACTATGATGTAAGAATTATAGTTAGGTCTCTATAATTTTTAAAATTTTATCAAAACGTTGAATGAAATACGTCATTCAGTCGAGCCTTTTTTTTCTTTCTGAAATTTCAGTTTACTTATTACATACCCAGTTTCAATGCTTAGAATAATCAAAATTACACATCATTAGCTAAAATATTTTATCTTCCTTTTAAAGAGAAACTTATTGACAAATACATTTTGAGCATTATTTGGTATCTACAAAGAGTATTGACATAGTATTCTTCGAGATTTAGAGCTCAACACAAATATCCAATTAAGCAATGTCATTTGTCCAGTTTTTCATAATTATCTAAAGTCAAAAATATTTATATTCTCCTCAAATGACTCTTTTTCGATATCTCCTAACATACCGTAAAATCCGGCGTATAACGCGCACTTTTAACACAAAAATAAGATCGAAATTTACGGGTGCGCGTTATACCCCAGGTATAAAAATGATAGCTTCAGAAATAAAAAGCAGAGATGAGTATTAAAAAAAATGCATTTTACATAGACTGGAATACCGTTTATTTTAAAGAAATGGCATACTTATTGAACTTAAAGGGGTTGTAGATCTGGAAGTGTTCGAATTTTTCAAAATCCTGGGATAATACCTCGAATAAATGATTTCAAAACATAATAGCATTGAACACGTACATTCCAAATTCCTTCTTAAAAAACGGGGGGGGGGGGCACTATACGGCTAATATACCTAAAATTTTTTTAAAAAATGCAACTTGAAAAGTATAGGTGCCCGTTATACACTGGAATTTACGGTATGATAATATTTGATTCATATGTTCAAATTAGCACAAAAAGCACTTATTCTCTGTTTAATATACAATCAAATTGCTTTGTACAGTAAGACCCCGCTTAACGATGTTTCATTTAGCGCTGTCCTAACGCTGCGTGCAATTTCGGGGAAGTTCGGGTGCAATTCAAATAAAACAGCGTTAAGCGGAGTCTTACTGAATAAATTAAATTTCAAGGGGGAAATGCTTCTTTCTTCATAATAAGCGAATGATTTCCTTGTGTTTTGAATATAAGTAAGTATTGTATTGAATAAGTGTGTGGGGGATTAAATGTAGGATAACTACACTGAATAATCCAAAATACCTGCGTGTTAAAAAAAAAAAATTTCTGTTTTTGCCAGAGAATCCAATATAATTTTAAATTTCTTTTCTTTGTCATAATTTGTAGCGTGAACTATATTTTTGTTGAGTTTCATGTTCTTTTTACAAAAACTGGAGCAAATATTTTTGGTTGTCATACTTTTTATCTCCATACTGGTTCACTTTCTTTTCTTAAGCATAAAATAAATACTAATGTTGGTTCAATATTTTCATCCATCACAAGAACCAGTGGTGCCTTGTG
Organism: Trichonephila clavata; assembly: GCA_019973975.1. Classification (NCBI taxonomy): domain Eukaryota; kingdom Metazoa; phylum Arthropoda; class Arachnida; order Araneae; family Nephilidae; genus Trichonephila; species Trichonephila clavata. Next base: position 56,802 of record BMAO01001301.1, read on the forward strand.
AGTTTTAAGCAACAGCATAAACCTTTTCCGTATATCATCACTGTAGAATCAATCTTGTATCATACAGTAACTATAACAAGTAGATAGCTAATTATTTATAACTACGAAATTCACAGTTCACGTACGTATGTACTTTTTATAGGTTAGTGTTTCGCAATTAAACTTACATCCCATTGCCGCGGGTACTAATATTTATTATATCCGGCTGCCAAAAAAAAATTGAAGGTGTAAAGCAACTAAGATTATGCCTTTGTCTTGTAAAAAGATTTACTGAATCTTTTTCTCGTGAAGGTTAAAAATATCTGCTCTAGACGATTGTCTTCAGAGATCTTCGAATTGTTACGCCAAACAAAATCATTTATGTTACAAATGTCAAGTTGTTAATTTTTTTGCTAGTAATTCCCCCCCCCCAACTACACGCTTAATCTCGTTTCAGGATTCTTAATAGTTTTGTTGATAACAGCTTTGTGAGTGAGTGAATATTAACGTCGCACTGTTCAGCTACACGAGGGCTTTTGGCGATGGACCTCGTGACGAGGACGAATAACAACTTTGTATCAAGATGATTATGAATTTTAAGATTCGGTACACCAGGGCCAAAATGTGGCGTGTCGAAGCGGTTGCACATTAAACCCATTAAAGCATTTCAGCCATCTCACGGTGTAATATAGAATTTGGAGAACTCAAGTGTCACCTAATTCACCCAGAATTCTCAGATACTTCAACAACTGCCCTTTTCCATCCCATGTTGCTCTAATTTAATAATTATATTAACTTCTCAGCGATTAAAAACACGTACTCATTAAAATGTAGATTGCTTTTTATAACTATGCTTGATTGTGGTGACTATTTATAAATGTATAAAATTTAGTGTAATTTGATTCTCGTCAATATATTTTTTTCATGAGAAAATAAAAATTATTTCCATTCTTGAAAATGTTGAAAAGTTATCATTTTTCTCAGAATACGATTTTTAATGTTGTAAATTTGTATTGTGTAAAATGTGACAATTAACTTTTGGCGGGTTCACTAGAAATACTTGCCATATTGTATTGCAGGAGAGAAGTGCTATGTATCAAAGTTAGTATTATTGACACTCATTTTCTTTTAAAAGAAGGTTCAGATCGTTAATGGCTTCATAGAAAGTGAAAGATAGTTTAGTTGAGTTTACTGGTTTAAAACAAATAGTGAATGCTTCAGATTTTATTAAGATGAATTAATGCTTTTTAACCTTTATTCTGAATCTTCGTCAAATTAACAGTAACTTTGAAAAAGGACAGTTTCTGGACCTAGATTTCCCTTTAATGCGGAGTTTGTAATATAATTTTAATACCACATAAATTAAAATAATTTCTCGGATCATTGTATATTTTTTGCGAGATGACTTTTTTTTTGTCTCATATTCCTCTGTAATGTATTTTGTACTGAATCACATTGAATGTAAATCTTATTTAATATTTGAGATTCAAACATAATATACTTTTTGAATGTTCATTGTGTGAACACACGCACTCATATACATACATATTGTATAATCTTTTGATCTTGTTGAATTTTACTTTTTATCAGATTATTTAATACAAGAGAGAATTTTTCTTGCAAATTAAAATCAAATCAATTTAACCACTCATCTAATCTTATATATAAGAAATCATTACGATGTACAATCGTTTTGGCCACATCATGCAAATAAATTTTAACTATGTATTTATCTTAAATTAACACGTTGATGGATATTTTAAATATTTGTAGTAATTTACCAGTAATGCGTAATAGCATGTAATATAAATGTATGTATGCTTGTGTTTTTTTTTCTATCCTTACTATTTCTTACTATTATTTAAGCATATAAAAAATTGCTGTGCTGTAATTATACGAATAGTCTGAATTTCATTTCACCTGTGTTTTTCATTGTTGTTAGACCTATTGACCTAAATGAATCTAGCTAGTCTAGTAAGCCCCGAGATGAATGACTCTGTGTTTTTTCTCAAAGAAGTTATATATATACTTACGGTGTATCAAGGCAACGGATTTTTACATGGTAACCGTTCGCTAAATCTATTTGTAGCTCAATAGAATTTGGGGTTAAAAATCATGTTGTAAGATAAGGTAGGTATTTCACGTAGGAGGGTGCTCGTTTGTTTTTCCCCGTCCAGTTTGGTATAAACCAATGCTTACACGTAAACACTTGCCTGACATTTATAACGCTGATGAGCGCAGTCTTTTTATACCTTTTTCTCCTTGCTTTATCACATCTTTTCCAAAGTTATTTTTACCTGCATTTGCACTCATTCACAAAAGCGTAGAAGCCTGACTGATGAGAGTAACCGAGAATGTAATGAGTTATTCTCTCATTTACTTAACACGATGTAATCGTTCATGAAAATGATGTATTTAGCTTGCATTAAATTGGATTTTGTTTTATTTCTTTTAAAATTAATTAACTACGTGTTCCCCCTCTTTTCAATTGTATTTGGTTATTTTATGACTGATGAGTGATATTATACATATATATAAACAAGCGCTACAAAATACTTGAAAATAATCAATCTGAAAATAACCCAACCAATTTATCAGAGCCAACTTATATCATGTGATGTTCTGGATTAAACAATGTGTTAATTTTTCATGTTATTCTAGATGGAAAATTTAACACAATACTTTCTCTCTCTCTTAGTAAATTTACTTGCTTCTTGACCGAGTGTCTTCCATAAAATCCAGCTGCTTGAATCTTACCGCATGGTTGTACGAACAGAGGGCTTTGAGCTCGGGGTCACAAACCTCGCGTGCAATGTCTACAGTTGTCAAGCGGAGATTGACACGTGCAAGACGTGTGACGTTCCTGTCGAAAAGACGAAATGTAGAAAGAAGACGTTCGAACTCGGAGAACCTTCGGCGTTTCGCCTTGATCAACCCTTCTCTTTGAGAACTTTAAGATTCCATTCTCCGATATAATGGATTGTTTCTCAAGTTCGAGAAGAGTCCAACCTTGAACACTTCTATTAACTATGGCTTCATGTTGTTGAATGGTCAAATTACGGATGACATGGCGAAAACCCATTATCATCAAGAAGAGAGGAAGTTTAATTTAGCAAAACACTTATACATTGAAATGTCATAAAACAAAATCTGGTAGTCATCACTACAAGCATGATAAAATTTCAAGTTTTTCTAAACTTTGTCAATCATCACTGTAATTACTTGTAATTAGGTTTACAGTACTTCTAAAAACTTGAAGTCGTCGCTTAAATTTGACTTTGAAATTTAAAATAGCTTCTGACAACACTGGAAGAAAATATGCTCAAAAAGCATGAACTTGATATTTTTATGAACGAAATTAAAAGCGAAAAAATTTTGACCAAGGGATCATAATTCAGGCAATGTTTTCAACAATAATAGTTCCAGCAAAACTTTTCGGATGTAGCATATCATTTGGTGGTTAATTTATCTTTCCATTAAACGTTTATCACAAAAATGGTAACATCATTTCAAACTGTGCAAAAGAGAAGAAAAAAAAAAACATTTTAAAAGTTGATAAAGATTCTTTTTAAAATTTAAATTTTATTTTTTCTGAGCTGATTTGTTTTTAATCAAGCATGTTTCTTTTTTAAAAAATGAGCCCTATTTTTCAATGAATTTCAAATTTAGTTTCTTTGGATCAATTTCAATCTATCACTGACGACTTTATAAGTTATAAAAATATTAAGACTGAAAATGTCATCTGCTTGTGTAAAATATTTTCCTGGACGTTCAACTAAAATACACTTGTGTGAAATCTATCCTGTTTTGATCAAGCTATAATGCTGAATTATTACATGAATTATTAAGTTTAAAGTGTTTTGTTAATTAATGTAGTAAAACTCCAAGATTTCGAAATACAAAGAACAATATAAGCATCTGATCTCTTAAAGATTCAGGATTAACTTTAAGGAGAATTAAGTTGAATTTTTTAAAAAAGAAATTTTTACTAAGATTAATTTTTAAGGAAATAATATCTTTCAAATTTCAGTGGTTTAGATTAGAATTTTCAAATCAGTTTAAACCAATATTAAATATTTGAACACAAATCAAGCAAAAATCAAGAATCAAATTCTGAAATCTAATATAAATTAAAATGTTATCCACTGTAAGTTTAATAAAATATACAAAAATTAATTATTTCTATTAATCTATTTCCAAAGGAAGATGATTTTTTTAAAGCTTGCTACTATAATGTCGAACACTGTCCAGTATTCAAAAATTGCAAAAACAATGCAAATATAGCACCTTTTTTATTACTATAAATTAGGATATTTACTACATAAACACTAAAACAAGCTTTAGTATTTAAAGAGGGCGGGTATAGCTCGGAGGTCACGGTTGTAATTTGTGGCCGGCGTTCTCTTCTGTCGAGTCGTGGCTTGAATCCTGATGTCATTGAAGGCCTGCCTTGTGCAGGAACTGATGCCCCTCTAATCTGTCGTACCTCAATGTTCTCGAGATGGCGTGGAATTTTAGAAAATGGAACACTAGCTCAGGTATTGTCCTCATCACTTGACCGTGGGTCAAAATTACTAGGCTCGTCGTCAATAGCCCTTGTGTTGCTTTGAAGTGCGACGTTAGTAAACAATCAATTCGTATTAAGTTTGAAGCTATCAAGAAAACAAACATACCTGCGCAGTGTTATTGCTACCAGGAACTTATCCATGGCGTTTTTGTCAAAGTGTACCAAAATGTGTTGAGCATCACCTTACGCGGGATTGTACCTAAACCATGAAAATACCAATCAAATGTTCTTTGTATAGGGGATTAAACTCGGATAATTACTCAGGATGCTCCAAAACACTTAGACCATAATACACGAGAAATAAATATCAATTGAAAATGTATAGGAAGAGAGAATTAAAGTTGAAAATTAAAAGCGGCCCCCCCCCCTAATAATCAAAGCATTAATAACCAAACAAATGATACTCATTCTTTTTGTATAAATGCAAGAGTGATACTCTTTTGTATAAAGCGAATTGTTAACTAAATTGTAATGACTTTTAGGTATTTTTATTTTATTTTTCAACCTGCTTTGCTTTTAGATAGAAATGCTAACAGAACTCAAAATAAATAGAAGAGCTTAAAAATTCCTTTTTTTTTTTATCATGATCCAGATGTTATTGGGTTCCAGGAAACTACTTCGTTTGGGGGACGCGATTAGAGAAATCCCAAACTCCTTATCACAGAAGTGACTTCAGCACAAACCTCGAAGAAGGTAGTTATTTTTGTCAAAGCTACAATTAGACACCATGCCATTTTGCTCAACAATCATACTTTTAATAACTAGTGTTCATATTCAATTAGGGAATAGTCTAATCACGGTGGCGCAGGCACAAATTTTCATAATACTGCATGAACACCGTGAAACTTGATGCTATAATTATACGAAATCAAAAAAAGGGGAATATGATCAAAATCTGTTCGGGGATATAAATGAAAAAACACCTATGCAGAAATCCAAGCACAGTGAACGTAAATGAATGGATATGGTGATATCTTGGGCGAATGGGTCATGGCCTCAGCTCTGCAAATTTTAGCACCAGTTACACCTGTTCATTTCCAGCCCGGTGGACATAAATTTAATCTTAGCTAACTCGCTGTCTAAAATTTTCACACCTCTGAAGTTGATAGACTTAGCAGTAACCACAATCCAATCATTATTGATTTCATGCTCATTTTCCTTTCCCCGACTCTCAGGACACTCAAAACAACGAACTGGATTGAATTCCAGTAAATTATTCAACAAACCATACTGGTTATTCCAATCATTAACACAAATGGAACTGATATAGCAGCAAAACAGTTTCATCACATAATCGTACATGCGATTTCTTTTTCCACTGTCACCATAGTGATTAACACTCCACAGCTCCGTATCTGACAACAAACAAAATGCTTCTCAGTGGACAAAAAAAATTTATTAATTACTGATTAACAAAAGTAATATTTAGAAAGATCGTGAAGAGTTGAACCCTGAAAATAATTCTTTATATGATCTCTGCATCAAGCTGATTATGAAAGCAATTCATGTTCCATCTCACAACAGTCTGACTGAAATGTTTTTACTGATATTAAAAAAAAAGTTTTTTAAATGCTTCCTTTAAAAGAAAATGCTTTTAAGGAAACACTTGTGAAGGCACTTTCAAGAAAATGGTGAACTCTACCGGGATAGCAAAATTGAAGTTTAAGATTTTGTTTTAGGCTTCCTAGAAAATTTCAATGTTCACGTTCCCAACAGATACACCTCACAAATTCCATTCAAAACTATGCACTTAAATACTTTAATCCAAAAGCAGTAACACATTTAACATAATGTTATAAATTCCTTATTTATAATAATTTTCTTACACCTTGTAAAACAACCTATAAATATGATTGCGCTACCAAAACTCAAATATGGCGATAAATTCACTTAAAGTTACACGCCTATCAGCTTGCTCAGCTCAACTGCTAAGATTTTTTGAGAGAAATCAGTCTCAACAGAATTAAACCGCACTTCAACACTACAAATTGTATACCTCCAAAAACAATGTGGTTTCCGCGAAAGACGTTCATTATATACACCGATTCGTACGACTCGCTAATATGATTAATGAAAGATACATTAAGGCTATCTTCACGTTATTTCGTCGTTAATATTATATAAAGCCCAGTGGCTGAATAGTGGCGTATCGCGCTTCCACACCACAGGTCCGGGGTCCAAACCCTGGGGTAAGCACAATTGAGAGAGACTCAGCCTTTCGTCCCTTCAGTGAGACGATAAATGAGTACCAAGCTTGTGCTTGGGGTTTCGCGTCAGACTTACCGTTTGACCGGAACATCTGCTCATGCACCTCAGCACCCAAGATCACGAAAACCGAGTTGAGCACAGTGGGCCTTGTCCCTCATGGGCTGTTGTGCTACTGAATTTAGTTTAATGTTGAGAGAGCAGCATATTTTATCATACTACTCATTTTTATATCTGAGTTGACCCATTTTTTCTGGTATAAAATACGTTTCATGTTTGCTCTTCTTTACCGTATTGTGAAATAAGATATCCCTTTACACGCGTTAAAATAAAAAACTATTTATGGAGATTTTTTTTAATTTTTTAAAACTCTATTATAAACAAATGTATGAATTATACAATATTGTAAATTTTCATGAAAACGGAGACATTTTCCTGTCTTAAAAAGGTCTTCGCGTTTAGTTCAGGCTTTTGATTATTTCGTGTAAGCAACCTTAATAAATTTTGTTGAAAGGGTTTATCTCGAAGTCAAATGAGCATTTATTAAGATATGGCATGATGACCTCACCTAAAAAAATGATTAAATTAAGATTTCCTGCATACCTCATTAAGATTATACATAACTTTTTCTCAAACAGGACTAACTCAAACTTCACTTTCCAAAAGGGTTTTATTTGAGTGGTTACATTCTAGTGTAGTGATCTCACATACCTCATTTATACAACATCCACACTTAATTCTATAGCATTGCAAAAATACTTAATTACCCGTGAGGAGTGGCTAACAGACTTGAAGGATAGCAATTAATGTAGAAAAATCATAAGCAGTTATCTTCATAAAACATGAGTACCTATTGAACTCTTTCAATTTTACACTTTCTAAGGACGACAGGTTTCGGTGGTTCTTTACTTAGATTTACTTTTAAATAGGCGTGCATACAGACAACACATCAAATATCAGAAGATTCGGAGTAATATCCACTGTAGCATTTTCGCTTATACATGGTTTATCCAATAAGCATCTGGACTAAATTCATAAATCTGTAGATCTGAATACTTCATTTTCCCTTTACAACAAAGTAATTTTATACAAGCAGACTCTACGTACAATCTTAACTTATGCAATCCCCGTTTGAGATGCAGTAAACACAGCCACAACATGGGAAAACTCAATAAGTAAGAAATAAAATTATCAAGCATATGACTAACGTTTCTTGGTACTTTAGAAATAGTGTTATTTATATAAAGCCCACTATAGACCCTATTAAAAATTTTGTCACAAAATTATCCAGAAATATTTTCCTTGCAACTGAAAATCCTACTAACTCAATAATTAAAACACACAACATTTTTTGATATCCACAATACCAATGCCATTTTGCATAAAAAACAACAAAGTTCTCGCTACCTGTAAAACCTCCTTAATCTAATGTGCGGGAACCACACAGATAATCAATTACACACATAAATTTAATAATTAGAAGTGGAAAAATCGCAAAATATACTCTTTTGGTGGGGGAGGAAATGCTGCCGCTTCGATATAGCATCGCTTCATTGAAATTAAATATACTTAAAACGCATACGCAATTAATGAAATTACTTTCAAGGACGTAAAAAACAATAGGCAATCAGCTACTCATTATATATTACAACCGTTAATAAGTAAGATTTCTAGATGCCTTTTATGCTACAGCTAGGCATGGAATGAAAATTTCATTTTCAAGTCTTCAGTTCTTTCTGCTGCAGATATATGGAAGTATTTTTCAATCGTTACACCAAGCGTTTTATATTTTATTGTGCTTGAATCTGGGAATCCAATATACGTTTTTTCCTAATATACTAAAAAGTAGTACCTGATCATCACACCAGGAGTAATGTCTCTTTACCTTTATAAAAAATCTGCTTGGGAGCCTATCACAACCTTCCCCGTGCATAGATACAATGGTTTTCTACTTCGTTGTTGAACTCGATTCTATGCCAGTCTGTTGGCTGCCTTAACGATCACGCACAATACTTTGATAGTTTTGTCATTTTGAGGTAAAAATGACGTGAATCGGTGGCGTAACGGAGAATATTAGGCCTCCGGCAAAGTCAGGTTTTGAGCCCCAAGCCTGTAGGGGCCAGACCTTACAAAGGGTATGTACGTGGAGTCAGTCAGGAATTGGGCCCCCTAGAGTCCTGCCCCCCTCCCCGCGATGCGGAGGTTGCGGGGGAGTACGTTACGCCACTGACGTGAATGTAATCTTCGTAGCCTCGTAAAGATATCGCAGGTAACATGGAAGAAGCTGAAGCTCCTGGGATGGTGGATAATTCGGACTGGTTGCACAATTAGATTATCTTGCTTCGCATTCATGCATTCTCGTTTTTCACGGGGTGGCTGTGGTGGCCAAGTGGTCAAGGTATCGGATCATGGCAGGCATGTCATGAGTTCGAGCCCAGTACCACAAAAGACTCGCCGTGTAGGGGAGCGATGCACGTTTAAATCTGTCGAGAGCTCAAACGTCCTCCCGTTGGTGTGGTGTGGCAGTTAAGAGAGGGGGTGCCAGCTCAGGTGTCATCCTCGTCACTTGAGCATGGTTCAAAATTACGAGGTCCTTCGACAAAAGCCCTCGTGTAGCTAAAACACACAGTGCAACGTTAATATTCACTCACTCGTTTTTCACGGCTGTATGTTCCTTGCAGTTGTCATAGTTACTCCAGCCTGCTTAACATATCCCAAATATGCAGATAGATTTTGCAGCAACGATGAGAAATATTAGAACAGGCTTTACTGTTAGCTATTTTATAGGAATTCACATACTTATATTATTGCATTTAACATTTTTTCTTCGCGAAAGCTTAATTTGTTTATGAAATTTTTGCCCTAGCGGAATAATTTCGTAGTTTTTCTTATCCCTGCCGAAATTCAGATATAATTAAATTATTCACTGCTTTAAATATAAAGGGGATACGCTGGAGTGTTCAAAAACAGCTTTAAAAACATATACATACATGTGTGTATCCTGTGAAACGTTAAATGGGACTTCAAAGTATTCTCAAATCGGGACTGATTTAAGGAGGTCACTTCATGCAGCATTTCCTCTATCTCCGTTATGTTAAAAATGTTTAAGAAAGATTTTTTTAAAAATTGCCTGGATATACAATTACCATTTTCTTTAGGTGCATCTATTGCTTTATTATTTCATCGAGGGCATTTTAAAAAATTTCAGTAGCTTAGAAAAAAAAATCATCCATGGAGTAACATGCAAAAGCTTCCAAACGATGAATTTTTTTTTAATTCGTAAAATTTTTTGAATGACTTTTTTGACAAAATTTCTTATCAAAATATTTGTATAATTTTAATATGTGCAAAATTTCAAATTTATAAGATGATTAGAATTTTCGAAGATTTTTTCTTATGTGTTTTAACATACATTTTTGAGAGTAATCTATTGAAAGTAAACACTTTTACCTTTAAGTAACACATACTTGCACCATAATATGGATTGCTAAAATCCCTTTCTAAGAGTAAAAATTTAAACTGCGTCAGAAGCAGGAGTTCTAGTTTATTTTCCAATGAAAATTGAAAAATCAATTTCTTAAAATTAACTTTCGTGAAGAAGTGACCTCCTTAAATGAAACCGTATTAAGTTAAAACATTAAAAAAAATATATCAAAAATTGTGAACCGAGATAATTTGATCGAATATTGGTTAATTTTCCTTTTTTTTTTTTTTTTTTTTTCGCTCGCAAATTTTAAAAACTGAAAAATCGTATAAAAACTTTTTTTTGCTTAAAAATGTTTTATATTTCATTTTCTCTCAGGGAGGTTTCCCTACATGTTTCCGTTTGTTATATTTCTAAGTTTTTTTTCCAACGGATTTTCTCGATAATGTATTGAACAATTCTACAATTGAATATTTACATGACATTTGAATACATTTATGAATAGCGAGTTTTTGTTTGGAGAAGTATTACTAAGATACGGTATTATCCACATTTACTTAATCGATTGAAGTTCTCACTTGAATGACTGATGACTTGTAGTTTGCTGACATGTGTCCATTGAATTTGCAAGGTTGAAAATCATAAGTTTATTCTTTTATTGTGTAACTGATATATATATATATTCTTAGAGAAATCAACCTAACCAATTAATAAAAGTGGAATACACAAAATATGATAGCTTTATATTATTACATGGACATTTCTCTCGCATTTTTTTCATATTTATTCTCATGTGTATGTATATAAACCAAACTACTTATATTTACTACATTTATAAATTTAGATGCATTCAGAAAGTCTGAAATAAAATTCCCCTAATAATTGAAATTACCCATATTGATTTTGTTTATAGTTATGTTAACTCTCGAATACTTTTCTGAAATTTGTAAATATTTTATTTTTTTCTTGTATCTTGTTTACATGTCAAAAGTAAATATCTTTTTAACACGCTTTTATAAGTTTCACTTGCATGTAACGGAATCTTGGAACTCGATTTTCACCCACTTAAAAAGGTCAGATTAATTCGAAATTTTGCACACTTGTCAAGGCCCGATGACAATACAATAATTTCATAATTTTGTTCCATTGTCCTCATCAGGATCGTCAGGAATCACGATAATCAGATTTGGCGACAATTAAATATATCACTTCCAGATTTAGCAACTTATTGCACTTACAATTTTCAGATTTGGCGACTAATTTTATATAACATTTCCAGATTTGGCGACTAATTCCAGATTTAGCGACTAAAAGAAAAGGGTGTAACCCTACAGCGAGTGTTTTTAATTAATACACTTGTGGTTTATAAAAATAAAACAATAAAAGTGTTCTGTATGGGAGAAAGTGGAGATGGGTGTGTTATAAATTTCTTACTATAATATAAACATTTTTCTGAAAATGAAAATAAAAAAAATAGGCTCGTGATGTGAAAAAAATAATTTATGTTCTAACTGCTAAATATTTTTTTATTTTTAAAAAGCAATATGTTTAGAAGTGATGATACGAATTAACATTATAGCAATATGTTTAAAAGGTGAGAATACGATTGACACTTAATATTACCATGTTTTTATTAACTCGCTTTCTTTAAGGTCTGTCCGGGTGGAATTTTGTAATTGATTTTAAACTGTGTGACTTTCCGATGAGCTAGAGACTTGAAATTCGGACCATATCTCAGAAGTGGATGACAATGCATGAAAATGTGAAAAAAGAAGGGGGAAAAACGAAAAGGAGGAATTTTATACTTTTTAGTCCGTTATAAAAACATGTGGTACATTAAATTTTTTTTAATTCGAACTTTTTTTCTTACCACACATTTTATTTGTTTGACCTGTTCTTTTGAGACGGAATCTAATATAACGATACGGGACTCACCCGAGGCCCCGTAAACAGAGAGAATAAATACACTTCAGACCTTTCAATTAAAATCCATTGAAGAGCAAGACGTATTCCAGCAGCCACGTAATTCTGGCTCCAAATATTAAACTCAAGGATAAATTCAACAATGAAAAAATAACAGTTGAAAAAACTAAAAAACACGCTTTTATTGTAGATCGAACTAAAAAATGGAAAATAAATTATAATTTAAAAAAACTAAAGAACACGCTTTTATACTGAATCGAACTAAAAAGTAAAAAAATAATTCTTAATATACGAATAAAATGATGAACGAATAAAATGATGAACGAGAAAATTAATATCATCGGGGTAAAAGCGTGGGGTGCAATTTCGGAATTGAAAGAAGTTAGAAACTATAACAATATATTTATAGAACACCCCATGCTTTTACCCCAATGACATTAATTTTCTCGTTCATCATTTTATTCTTATATTAAGAATTATTTTTTTACTTTTTATTTCGATTCAGTATAAAAGCGTGTTCTTTAGTTTTTTTAAATTATAATTTATTATATTTGATTTTAAAGACAGAAGAATGTTGCGCCTTTAATCGTATTACTCTTTCATAATTTAGTTAAATTATGAGTTTCCCTGCAATTTTTAATCAAAATTATTAAACATAAAACCATAATGTAAATATTTAAAATTGTGATAAAATTGTGACTAACCAAAATAGTTAGTCTGACACCATTAAACTTAAGGAAATTTGTGCAAATTTTTGCACAGGTGGGAGTAGTAAAAATATATTTCGTGTTGAATTTTTTTTTTTTTTTTTTTGGAAATATTTGCCATGCATTATTTTGAGGTATAGATTTAAAAATATTTCTGTATTTTTTTTATTTTTTTTTTGTAATTTATAAATTAATTTTATTTTCCTTTTCTAGGTAAAGTTCTGTGTGAGAATTGCAAGAAAAAATGTGTTGGAAGTACTCTTAAAGTACAAAGCAAACATTTTCATGTTAATTGTTTCAAATGTGTGGGTAAGTTTGTTATTTGATCTCTTAATCTTTTTTTTTATTCAGTTGTTTTAGTTACGCATTTTTAATTTATACTCTCTGAGGAAAACTAATAAAAATGTTCTGTGAGTGTGTGGAGCATATTTTACTTTAACGCTTTAATCCACAATGACGCCAAACACTTATTTTGTATTAGTGGAGTTCTCTTGGAATTCAGTTGATAAGTCAATGAAATATTTTTAAAAAAATGTTAGAGTTTCTTCATGGAAAAAACGAAATCTTTCGTGATTCCAATGAAACTAAACTCAGTGGCCCAACAGCCCATGAGGTTCAAAGCCTACCTTGGGCACTAAGGTGCATGAACAGATATTCTGGTCAGTCTGACATGAAATTCTCAGTGTTTAGTTCCCAAGCAATCATATTGTCATTTATCGCCCCCCTGAAGGGGAGGAAAAGCTGAGTTGACTTTGCTCACCTCGGGGTTTAAACCCTGTACCTGTGGCGTGCAAGTGTGATATGCTACCACTCAGCCACTGGGCTTTGATTACAATAAAATGTTCTCAAATTCTGTGGAACTATGTTTTTTAGAAAATGATAGTTTATGTAAGACTCATTAAAAAACTAACAAATCTTTGGATTAAATGCATTTTTTACACCTGCTTAAATATCAACTCTGTTAAAATTCACTTATTATTTATTTTGTTAAAGCATAAAAATTCTCTTTTCTTAAGGATTAATACATTCAAGTGTTAGTCTTTGTAAGTAGAGTGTATTGAGTCGATCTAAAGATTAGCATAATATTAGCTGAAATATTTATTCCAAGCTTAGTTCTGTTACTCTAGAAATAATAGAACATTTTGGATACTGTATAGAAGACTCATATTTAAAAAAAGAAACACGCTTTTTTTGTGTCAAATAATAACTTTATTCTACAAATCATATCTTTTCCTAATTTTTGATTTCACTATAAATTTTAAAGACAGCGTTATAATTTTGTTATGTTTAAATAAAAGTTCAATTATTATTTTTTATTCCATACATCTCTAATTTTATTTTATAAGATTTTAAGCTGTAAAAAACTATTTTTGACTAATTTGATTTATATCATTGCACAATCATTCGCATGATTAATATTTGGGTATTGCAATGTCCAATCCACATGGAGTGTTTGAGATCAAAATTAAAGATAAAATGCTTAATGAGATATACAGGGTCCAGATAATATTTCTGTTAAGTTATGAGTACTATCCTTTCTCATAGTTCACTTCATTTTGTAACCACATTTATACCATCAACATGTCTTCTGAATTTGACTGAGGGTATCAAACATTGTTCTGTAACCTATTGATCAGCCAAGACACATTGTATAATGAAACACCAGCCAAAGAACACCTCCAACCACCCTTTATTGTCCCTTATTGATAATTTTTTACTTTACTTCAAAATTGTAGCTTGTTTATTTTAAAGATTAATTTTTTTATTATAATTTAACAAAAGGAACAAAAGTTTGCTCAATAGAAACAAAAACTTGTTCTTTTTGCCTTGTTTTCAAGGAGTTACTAGAATATCTTCCAGTTATATTTATTTTTAATTCATTTTAAACATACCTCATTATGTACTTTATGTAATGAAAAAATATAAGTTTTTTTTTATGCCTCAATAAGATAAGTGTGTGCTGCTGTTGTAGTTAAAAAAGATTTACCTGCAAAAGATTGCTAAATTTTTATAATTATTCAAGTGAATTCATTATGCTAGATTTTTGTATGAAACACAGAGTTATAAAAGAAAATACTTATTAACCAATAAGTGGAATTATTTTTTAATTTTTACTATTTAAAAAGCTAGAGAAAATTTGAAACACAAAATTATTTTTATGTATATGTAGAAAGTGTCCCGATAAGCTTTTGTGTATTTCTTAAGCCAATTTTATTTAAAAGCTTTGATTAAAAATAATTTTAACTGATCAAAACAAAGTATTGGAAAGAATAAAAATATTAATTTTTACTATCGTTATATATATATATATAATCATGTAAATATCGAATATCTCAAATTTTACCATAATCAGCTCAACTTTTTAATAATTTAGTTTATATAATTAATTATACACACAGTGGACCCCGATTTAATGAACCCCTATTTAACAAATTTTCTTTTCCCCCGATTGAAATGAAGGCAAAAGCCCAGATTTAACGGATAGTAAACTCCGAAATGACGGATCATTTCAGATGCTGGCAATTTTTTTGTTAGTTTGTACTAGTGTATGAGTACCCTATTGTGCAATTCTTGAGTAGGACAGGAAATTCATTTCCTATCTCATTCCATTCCCCGACGCAAGGGATATTTTAAGATTTTAACGATTTGGATACATTTGATGACGGACTGCCTATCTGTGTAACTGAAGTCGAGGAGATTGTTGATTTGTCTGAGACAATGAATAGCGGTTCTAATGCAGAAAGGGATAACGAAACTCCTATCAAAACTGTTACATTTTCTAATGTTTTACATTGTTTGGAAACTGTGAAAACATACCTCTCTTATGCAGCAGCATGTAAATGATGCAGTATTTTCTTCTTTGTCTAAAATCAAATAAGAGCTCTTTCAAGTCAGGAATCAAAAAGCTTTTCCAACATCTATTAGGCAGTATTTTAAAATTTCCAATCAACCCTGATGCGTACTAATTCACTTATAAGTATTTTAAATTTTTGAATAAAAAGTGTGAGATTCCTAACCATGGATATTTTTTGTGTAGTGGCTTATAGAATTTCTAAAAGGTAAGTATAGAAAATTTGTATTTTTATGGGACCTCAATGTAACAAATAACTCCGAATTAATGAACAAAATGTTCGGTCCCGATGAATTTGTTAAATCGGGGTCCGACTGCATACTCTGATAAGAGTTTTGTGCTACACAGCAATATGTATTATATTTACAAAATAAATAAGTAAATAAAATTTATTACTATTAATCTTTCAGTATGCTCCTCCTCTCTGGCACAAGGTGGCTTCTTTTTCAAAGAAGGAAAGTACTATTGTACTGCTGATTATCAAAGAATGTTTGGGACAAAATGTAGTGCTTGCAATAAATTTGTTGAAGGGGAAGTTGTTACTGCTTTAGGAAGTACTTATCATCAAAAATGTTTTGTTTGTGCAAGATGTCAGTAAGTTCATTTTTAAAAGGCTTTAAAAATCTTTTTATATTTTACTTTTTCCATGCATGTAATATTGAATATTTTAATATTTTAGTCAACCATTTCCTCCTGCAGAGAAAGTTACATTTACTGGTAAAGAATGTCTTTGCTCTAAGTGTATACAAATTCCCGTTGTGAATTCTGCTGTACCTGAATCGCCTACAAATTTAACTAGAAGTACGTTATGCCATGAAGACATTTTTTGTTATTAGATAGATTTACATCATATTCAGGGTGTTTGACAGAAAATATAAAGTTAAATCTGAATAATTTTTTATTCAATATAAAAAATAAAAATTCTATTGTGCTGTAGAAATGAATGAAATATATGTTTGGCACACAAACAATGTAGAAATATACATGAAGTAACATTTCAGAATATAAATCACTCAAAAATCATTAGATATTCTGCAAAGTTACTGTTACTTTTTTTCCATTTGTGGAAAAAAGCACCTATGATAAAGGAGAGGGAATAAATTACCGACATATCAACAAATTTGATCTTAAAATCTAAATTTAAGCAAGAACAGCTCATAAATTGAAGGTTGCGAATTCATTCAAAATACACAAGATTTCTCACACTGCTATAAACATTTTAAAGCCATTTAGAACAATATACACTCCTCACATTGAAATTACATCTCCAAGAAATAAGGCACGTAGCATGCAAATTTCAGGAGCAATAGTGGTGAGATGGCAAATAATTAAATTTGCGCATGCATCTGATCACGTTGTACTTATATTCAGGCTATAAAGTCCAGCAATTTAACCTTTTCATAAACAGCATCTGAGGTCATTTGCGACTTTCGAAGAAGTGTAGAAAATGCCTCAAATAGCCTTGAGCATCAGTTAACCAACGGAGAACGTGATCGTATTATCGAAATCCATGAATTGGGTTTGTCACAATACGCAATAGCTACTTGTGTTGGGCACAACAGGAGTACCATCCAACGTTGTGTCACATGAGGGATTAAGAAAGATCTACGTGTACGCCAAAGAGGAAGTGGCAGGTGCACGTCAGAACGCACAGACTGTCGTATTCGCCAGCTGCTATTGAAGATCCTTTCTCCACTGCACTTGACATCCGAAGTCGATTGCCTCTAGAAGCAGGTGAATCTGTGTCCGCCCAAACCATACGCAACAGATTGCATGAAATACAGGCACGGGTACCAGCAACAGGGGGTACCTTTGACTGCTCACCGCTCGACACCTGGCATGGTGTCATCGTATTTGGACCATCAAATGACAGTGGGTATTGTTCACCGAGGAATCTCGTTCCTGTCTGTTGAGGAATAACGGTCGTCAACGGGTATGGTGGAGACCCGGAGAATGCTACGAATCAACCCATTTCGCCAAGCGTCAAACCGGTCATATACCCCAGGCATCATAATTTGGGGTGGCCTAATGTTTGAGACAGGATGTCTCTAGTACACGTTGACGGCTGTTTGGCAGCAGACTGCTGCATCGCACATGTTGTGGAGCCTGCCGTTTTGCCCTTACCGCATGTTTCACCCAACACGGTATTCCAGCAAGACAATGCCAGGCTGCATGTCACACGGCAAACTCTCAACACCCTGACTGGATCTTACATCCTTCCCTGGCCGGCAAACTATCCAGGTTTGAATCCTATCGAACACCTGTGGAATCTCATTGAACGCGACAGGAACTGAAGACCACTAGCACTGGCGTAGTTAGTTTTGAGTGGGCCCTGTATCAAAACCTCTTGACTCTTTTTAAGGGGCCCCTTAATACTTTACGAATTTTTGCTAATGCATGTTAGGGACCCTGTATCTTTGATACGGCTGATACAACGTTAGTTACGCCCTTAACGACTAACGCATATCGTGGATGATCTGTGCACAGCAGATGGGGCTTGGCAACGGTTACCTCAGGCAACCATCAATGGACTAATTGACAGAATATCTTGCCGGATTGAGGCCTGGATAACTGCCTGAGGTTGGCAGTTGTTATACAGGCCTCACTGAATAAATTGGTTTTACTTGTCTGTTTTTTTAATCATTTGTATATCCACCTCACCAGTATCGCTCTAGAAATTTGCATGACGCTACGTGCATTATTTCTTGGTGTTGCAATTTCACTTTTGAGGAGTGTATTTAAGTGAAGATATTTTCTCTCGATAGCTTCATCTAATACTATAATTACTAAAAGGTTATATTGTTGAATTTGGTTAGAATAGCTCTTGTGACTTGCTCTAGCCTTTCTTACTTCCGTGATACATAGACTATTGTGTTCTTTTTATCTTTTTTTAAAAATAAATAGTTACATGATAGAACCTTCTCTATTTGAGTTTTGTCAGACATCATACACTAATATACATGCTTATATATTTCTTTAATTATACTGATGTTGCTTTTTTAGTTAAATTTTTTTCTAATGAAAAATTCTGAATGTTTCTTGATTTAAAAAAAATTTTCGGTTTAACTCATTCTTTTTGAAAAATATTTATAATACAATGCTACGCAATTTTCATAGTAAGTTTATTTTTCCTTAAACTCGAA
The DNA here is from genome assembly GCA_019973975.1 of Trichonephila clavata. Classification (NCBI taxonomy): domain Eukaryota; kingdom Metazoa; phylum Arthropoda; class Arachnida; order Araneae; family Nephilidae; genus Trichonephila; species Trichonephila clavata. The sequence continues at coordinate 75,601 of BMAO01001301.1, forward strand.
TATTTTTCATAGGATGTGGAGGGTGTAAAGAGGAATTACAGGAAGGACAAGCCCTTATTGCACTAGATAAGCAATGGCATATTTGGTGTTTTAAGTGTGTCACTTGTAATACTGTATTGCATGGAGAATATATGGGAAAGTAAGTATTTTCTTGAACATTATTTTTCAGTGATTTTTTTAAAAATGCATTCACTTTTTTGTCATATATTTCATTGGGGTTTTTTTTAAAGATCATCTCAGGCATGTATATTTATCAGTTTTGCTTGTTATACTTTTATTGTCAAGTTATTCATGAATGATTTCTTTTTCTTAAATCTGTAAAATTTCTTTTTCTTTGCTTCAACCCATAATAAAAAAAATATCTTCACTTTCCCATATATTTATTTCCTCTTGGTGAAACAATCTTAATTCTCTTATTGAACTTTGTTAATATTTTTTGTAACTTTCATTCAGTTGTAACACATTTTTGTTAGTATAATGCTTATATTTTTGGTAGTTCGTTAGTTAACAGGCCTCCACATCAAAAACAGTGGACAGTGTATTAATATTAGACCTTAGCTGAATCATCTGTTCTGCTACAAATTTGAAATATGATAAATATTCATTGTTTGAAGAATTTATAGTTTTATTATTTAGGCCTTGGTTAGTCATACCTTCTCGGTCATACTTCCTTTTTAATCATGTTTGGTAGAAATTTTATTAATTTTTTTGCTGAAATTAAATGAACGCTTAAGCAAGCGTTATATAAGGGGAAATTTGCCATGTTTAATCAATTAGATACTTTAAATGATTCTTCAAGAATGAATCGAATGAGGTTTAAAATTGATGGATGATATAAAACTCTAATAACTCCATAATCATTCCATTTTGCTTACCTCTTCAAGGCCAGCATGCGCATAATAAAGTACATTCACGAAACAGAGCGCTAAGACTCGAAACGTCACCACATGCTCGTTCATTTTCAGCAGTTAAGGTATAATTGTACAAAAAAACTCTTGTAAAATCAGCATTTTAAGATAACGGCACCTGTTTTAGAAGCTGTGTATAATGTTACTTCTTGATAAATGTGTATACAGTAATGCCTCGATTTCCGTGAACTTGGAGTTTTGCTATTTTTAAAAATTGGCGATTCGTCTTTTTTAAGGATTAGTTTGGTCATTACTTTATATCTGAAGTAGAACGTTATTGTCAATCTAAATAGATCCCATTGAATGCGATGCTAATAATAGACAACACACTGGTCATCCCCCATCAACTTTAACTAATTTTGATCCACGTGTAAAAGTTTAATTTTTGCCACCTAATACAACCAGTTTACTTCAACTGATGGATCAGGGAGTCATCAAAACATTCAAAGCTTATTATACGAGACGATCATTTACATATGCATGAAACTATGAGACCAAACAATGATCTCTCTGTTAAAGACTTTTGTAAAGAAACAATTCAATGTTTTAGATACAGTGAGAATCACCAGATAATTTTGAAATGAAGTTTCACAAAAAAATTTGAATTGCTTCTGGGGAAAAAACTGTTTTTCATCACTTAAACTCAGGCGGAATCAGTGTCATTGTCTGAATAAAATTGGTAATGTGATTGAAGAAGTTCTCTATCTAGCCATTCAAATAAATATAGAAATGAATAGTGATGACGTTCAAGAACTGCTGGATTTCAACTATCAGGAGCTGAGAATTGATGAAAATTCATAGAAGTGCATGAACAGGAGCAAATACATTAAAGAACTTGCGTCTTTAGACTCAATTCAATCAGAAGATTGACTGATGGTTTGGAGTTTGGAAGGGGGGGGGGAGACTTCAGTTAGATTGAAAAATGATTAAAAATTTTAGAAAATATAGATTCCTACTTTGGAGCGTATTTTTTTATTAAAATAAGGAATAAAAAAATTACTATCTTGTTATGAGGAAATTTTGTGGCTTTAAAAAAAAAACTTTATACCGGCAGACTATTTTGTTAATTTTATGAAATCTACATCTAAATAACTTCGGTTTGCGATTTTGTATTTGTGTTATTTAAGATTTTATAAAGCATTTTTTTAAAATTATTTTCTTGCATCTTCGGCCTTAACTAAAAATAATTTATTTGTATTTATATACGAAATTATACCCTGACTTCAGTGTCTGTTTAAGCTCATTTCGCACCCTGATCGCAGAAGATCTATAAGCCCCTTTGGCACTGGCGGATCCAAGGAAAATCTGGTTAACTCTAAATTATCCGGGCCCCTGGGCTCCCGCCCCAAACATCCAATGGATAAACCTGGACTGCCTGGCTTACGCGAATTCGACTAATGCGGTTATCACTCAGTCCCACGTATCGCGTAAGTTTAGAGTATTACTGTATTAGTATAAGAATCCAAAATTAATGGAAACAAAGGAAACCTTCTAAATACTAAAATTTGTAGCTGTATAACTTCCACTACTTATAGGGTCCCCGGTAGCTTTATGGTCAAGGTCACGGATTCGTGGCTTGCGTTTCATGAATTCAAACCTAGTACCGCTGAAGACCCGACTTGCAGAGGAGCTGATGCATTTTAAATATGTCAAGGCAAAACGTCGCTCTTTTAATGGGGAATTTCGGAGAGTGGGTGCCAACTCAGGTGTTGTCTTCGTCATTTGATCATTGTTGAAAATTACGAGGTCTGTTGCCAGTAGCCCTCGGGTTGCTGAATAGGGTGACGTTAATATTCACTCATTCATTCATTTCCACTACGTATCTCAAAACTTCTACAAAGCACTCTCAGAAATTTTTCTTCTGAATGTCCTGCATTAGTTAGCTGGATGCACTTCAATAAATTCCGTTACGAAAAAAATAAAAAAATGAATTTAGCCAGACATACACTTATAAAAAAGCCATGATCCCCAGTTTGCTTACACTAATAAATATATCAGATCCAGAAGCCAATGACATACTCAGAAAACTCTCATTCATTCTTTCTATGTGTGCTCAAGATTCCAAAAGAATTTTTAATGTGAAAAATAGTTAAAACATAATTTTATTTGTGTGTGTGATCATTGTAAGATTAAGTTGTAAATATTTTCATCCTGATAAGCAGTTTGAAATAATAGTCCATAAGCTTTCAAAAGTGTCTATTAATGTTTTGGGTGTGAAAATGAATAGAAATAGTTATATTTTTGTCTGTTTTATTTATTTATTTTTCCAAGTTCAAATATGAACCTCTAAAATGTCAAGACAAAGAAACTCTTTGGAATAAAAAACGTAAGAAATTTTTTCTCAGAAATCAATGAAGTACAGCATTCTGAGAGTAATTAGGGAATATACCTTAGAATCATAAGGATCTATTGATACTGATAATGGCATTATGCCTAACATTTAAAAGAAATGTTTTCTAATTATTACATGAAAATTATTTACATTGCCCTTGCTAAATTCTGTGTTATTTATAATCAATTAAAGGTATATAACGTTTGTTTGAGGGGGGATTGAACCCCCACTGGTAGAATAGATATGTATGAAATGTTATGAGGTTTAATGTTAAGCATATTTGTCTGGGATTGCTTCTACTATATTACTGTTAAAGCAATAAAGTTTACGGGTTTTACATATCAGTATTAGGATTCTTACAAATCGTGCTTTCTAAATAAAAATATTCATTAGGTGTACCATTAGCAACGGTTATGAGATCATTTCTTTTTCTGTAAATGTGCCTGTGAATCGAAAGGGAGAAAAATAGATATAACTATATAGTTAATGATTGCAAAGTTATATTGCTTTCTTATAAAATGTCTTAATATAGAATTTTGGTTTAGAAATTCTTTATTTTTCTATTGTATTTTATAGAGATGGTAATCCTTACTGTGAGCGAGACTACCAAAAATTATTCGGAGTTAAGTGCATTCATTGTGACAGATTTATAGCAGGAAAAGTTTTACAGGTATAAAATAGGTTTTTATTCTTTAAATAATGAATCTTTCATTCAACAAAAAGGAAAATTAATATCTTTTTCCTCCCTTATGTGTTATGAAGGCCGGTGACAATCATCATTTTCATCCTACCTGTGCACGTTGCTCTAAATGTGGTGATCCTTTTGGAGATGGAGAAGAAATGTATTTGCAAGGTACAACGATCTTTATCTTACATAAACGATGTTATTAAAATTGAAGCATAATTTTTAATTTTGTAAATAACCATTAAAACAAATAATTTATTTCAAATAATTTAGATTGTAGAATTTTAGTAAAAGGATTGTCATTCTTCTATCTTGAAAAGTTAAAACAATGTCCCATATTAAAATCTACTTTGCTTCTAGAGTACGGATATTGAAAAATATATGGAACAACACAGTTAAAAATTTAATTCTAGTTAGTCACTAGTTCTATTATCTTTTCTCCTTTCTGAATCAAACTTTATACAGTAATGTATATTTTCTTCATTATTTTTAACTAGTAGTTCAAGAATAACTCAATTTTGTGATGGTCTGGAGCCTATCACCAAATTAACAGAACCTTATTTTAAATAATAATCTGTTAAACCATCTTGTTTTGAGCTAGAAATCCATGATTTGAATACCATATATTAAAATCTAAAATCTTTAAATTTTTCTCATTTATCCAAACTTGTGCACTAGTAACACAGGTGATTTGTTCTGTAATGGATTTTTGCAATTGTATCATTTTTTTTTATTTCAGCAGTTGTACCATTGCTGTGTGAACAGCTTGATTCATACCTTTTTCGCATGGTGTTATAAAATTTTTATATCTGAGGTTCATTTTTACATTCATTTTAATATATCTGACATTAAATTATTTTGAGTTAATTGTAATTTTTTGTTCAACTCGGAGTGTATTTTGTTTTTATTTCTTATGATAATCTATATTATTTTCTATGATTTAAATTTTTCTAATCACCAGATATTTTTTTTTGTTTCTTTTGTTTGACAAATGCAATATTTTTGTATCATGTTAAGTATTTTTGCAATCTTTTTTGCTTAGAAAATGTCTAAATATTTAAATACCATCCTATATATTAGCTTCAGATGAAGATGATGGAACTCATATAAATAAAAGTGTTCTATTTTCATTTTTATTTTGACAAATCTTCTTTTCTTATTAAATTTTTTTCATAAATATAAGCCACAGTATTACTTTTATTCGTGTTTTTTTATTGATATTAAACTGATTTTTCAAAATGTTTAGAGACCAAAGTTATCTCCAGAAAACTGTCATATTGGTCACGATAACTTCTGTTTGGTTTTGACATACGAAAATTAATAATAAGTTAAATATATCGGTGGGAAAATTTTTTTGCCTTTAAAATTTCTTTTCCTGGTAATTAAGAAAGTTTTTCACTTGAATTTTATGTGTTGTATTGGTTATTTAATTTCATTCTCAGATTGGATGATTGAATTAAGGCATTGGCTAACTCTTTGTCATTAATCCCCTATCTATGAACTTATTTTTTAAATTTCATAGGGGGAGCTATTTGGCATCCTCGTTGTGGTCCAACTCATGATGGCCCAATTGAAGATAGTGATTTAGAAGATTCAAAAAAAGATCTTTCGATTGATGGGATCCAAGTAAGCAATATATTAATAGTAAAATGTAGAATATAAAACAGAATTAAACAATTTTCTCTGGCATGTGTGATAATGGTGAATGATTTAGTGCTAAATATAAATTATTGAGCTGAATTAAAAAGAATTACATATTTATAATGCAATTATGCTGTTGTTGCTATGATTGAAGGAACTGAATTAATCATGTTGCATATTTGCTTTATTTTAACATTTTACTTTTAATTTGCTTGTCTAAATTCATTATATTACCATTTTTAATTGTAAACCCTCACAATATAAAAAAGTATGTTAATACTCCTCCTTACTAGTCATATAAATCATTTTTAAAGAAATGAAAGCTTTTCTCTTGTTACTTTTTTATTTGCCTTGTGTTTTTCATTAGCATGAAATTTTATTTGATTTAATTTTAAGTTCACAGTGGCACTTGCATGTATATATACATTTTCTTTGTACTGAGTGATGCATGATGAAAACTTTCTACATTTCACATTGATCTGATAGCTGTGCCTTTCTTCACCAATCCTCTATATTCCTGATTTATTTTTGGCTGGAATTATGTTCCTTAAATAAAAACAGGTTAGTTAATCTATGATAGTTATCCTTTTTTCGTTTAAGTATAAGGTATTGTTAGAAATGTCGTATTGAAAGATTCTTAGTTGTGTAATGTGGTTTGGAATTTAGATGTTATATAACTACCTATTTTTTTCCTCTTGTTACATTATTATGCCTCCTTTATTTTGATAGTGAACTGAAGTACAAGTACAAAAGTAAATTTTCTCATTTCAAAGTATCTTAAAGATATTTAAAGAAATTTTTCCTACATATTTTTTATGTTTTTATTATTACCCATTATTTTTTCAGAAAAACTAATAAATTCATATATTAACAATATTAAATAACCTATTTCTAAAGGTTGTACATTTTGTTAGCTATTTATTTCAATTATGTATTAGTGTTATTCATTCGTCAATATTGTTTTGAGTATTTGAATGAAACATACTAAACAACATGAGTTTACAGTTGTCAAGGCAACTACTATATACAATTCATTTGTTCCAATAATCAGGTCGATAAAAACCTTTAAGCTCCCAAATTGTTTGCAAGCTCAAGATATGTTCTTTGACTCTTCTGAAGTGTCTGCGGTAATCTAGTAGTCAAAGTAATGGATTATGGTCACGAACCCGTGACTGACGTATCATGAATTCGAGCCTAGTACCACTGAAGACACACCGTGTAGAGGGAGCCGATGAATGTTAAATTTGCAGAGGCTCAAACATCCTCCCACTGGTGTGGGGTAAAAATTGGGAGAGGGGGTGCTAGCTCAGGTGTTTCCCTTGTCATTTGACCATGGTTTAAAATTACAAGGTCCATCGCCAATTGCCCTCATGCAGCTTTATAAAGTGACGTTAATATAACTCAGAGGTTCCCAAAGTTTTTTGTCACATAGACCCTTTGCCATGTTTTTTGGTTAGGGGTAGATCCCTGCTTAATTAATATAGAATTTTTGCAAATTAATCAACTTTAAATGTCTTTTTGACAGCTGCTACTACTACTCCTACTTTAAAAGCATTAAATTTCTATCTGTTATGAAGTATAGTGTTTAATATTTAAAGAGCACATGTTAATTAATTAAATTAAAAGTTAAATATATTAAACTGTTAAATAAAATAACTAAACAACAAACAAATTGTTTTAATGGGAGGGATGAATCTCTAGCATTACTATATAAAATTTTCAACATTTTACATCAATCTTGTCTGGTTTAACCTTAAATCTCCTCTGATAGTAGTGTCCAGCTTCCCCCCCCCTTTGTTTTGGAGATTGGCAACCATGTTAAAACTCCTTCACACTAAGGAAAGCAATGAAAAACTTCCTCAGGGTGTTCCATAAGTCAGGACAAATAACAGGTTTGACTTTTTAAAGCCAATATTGCTGACATCCATTTCTAAACTTTAAGATCTTTGTTAGTGCTTATTACAATCAGTTGCTATTGTAATGTGATATTTTTTTTCAATACGACCATATGAATTCATTGTCTACTGTGGTATTGCCATAGTCTAAGCATTCTCAAACCTGGTTTCAAAATCTGAATGAAAGGCATTTAAATGTTGAATATAGGTTAAAACGTTCCGACAGATTATCTGTGACAAATTTACAAAATTCCGCACCTCCAGTATTATACTGCTTTAGCTTAACTCGGGGGGGGGGGAGCTGAAATGGTTCTTGTTTTAATAAATTTTATGCCGTCACCTTTTAAATGCAAATTAACCTCATTAAATTTAGTAAATAATTCAGTCAAATAGGTAAAATTTGATTTCTACTTGATTTAATTTTCTTTTAAGATTAAAGTCACGATCTAGTTTAATGAGAGCCACTATCATAGACCTTATTAAACCTCGTGAACCTCCAAATTAATTTTTAACTGACGTGGACCCCTTGGAGGTCATCAGAGACCCCTGGGGGTCTATATAGACCACTTTGCGAATCACTGATATAACTCACTCTCACTTGACTCCTCTGAAAATTGGTGGTCAATGAACCTCTGAATGATACATAATCTCGTGGGTTTTTTTTATTATTTATTTATTTTTAGTGTTTTTGAGAAAATGCGCCTTCAAAAGTTCTGCTTCTGTTGCTGAATAATTTCTTATACATTATTAGTTGTAGAAACTATATTATTTGAAGAGGCGAGGTTTGATGAAGAGTTTGAGGTTAAGGCTCCTGTCTTCACATCACTACGAATCCCTTGCATAATGCTAATCCTATGCAGTTTCTTACTTTTCTACCCAAATCTAGGCTCAAACCATTTACCCTTTTTCTTTTTATGGTAAACAATTATTAGAAAATCTATTTTCTTTGTATAGAGACCCACCCCCTTCTTACATTTCTCTACAATATTCAGCATACAATGTATTCACAATGCTAATAATTTCACACAAAAACCTTAATGATAACAATTTAGCTAAAAATATTAACTGGAAAAAAGTGGTTCTGCAAGATTTTGCCTTATTTTTTTCATACTATTTTCATTTTTACAAATATAAATATTTCAGAAACTGTGTATTGCACAATAATTCGTTTTCAATTAATATATAGTAGCAGTGGCGTTACGAAAAACATTTGGGCCCCCCGCGATGCGTGGGGGTGTATGTTACCCCACTATGTAGTAGTCCTTTATGTATTGATTCAATTGTTTTTCTATTTGGCTTGAAATTGCTTATCATCGTTCTATTATTGTAACTAACACAGCAAATATAAATGCAGTGTTTAAATTTTACTAAATTTTATGTAATTAATTTTTTTCAATTTTATGCAATAGTTGTGTTGAATGCTTTTCTATAATACTTTTTATATTAAGTGTAAAAGTAATTAATAAAAAATAATCGCAAATCACTGTATTCAGTTATAATTTCCAGTTTTTCTTGATAAATTATTAAAGAGATTAAATCCTACCTTAAACCCAGTAAGAACTAGGAAAATCTAAAAATGATTTTGTGGGGTGTGGGTTAATATAACTTATTTTTTGCAAATACTTTTTCAATTTTTAAAATTTGGCATAAACACATTTAAAAATTGATTTTAACTTCCGAATTCTCCTTTATATTCAATTAGTTCTTCTTGCAGCAGAAAATCAATAATAGTTATGTTACTTTCAGATAGATTCATAATCCAAAATGTGGCATTTAAACTTACCATATCTTTATAATGTACATTGATTTCTCTTTATAATTATTTAAAATAATTATTATAGATTTGAATGTCCAAAATTTTATCTTTTTAACCTTAATCTCATCTTTTTCATCATCAAATATTTCAATTATCAAAAATCATTTTGATTTAAAATGGCCGATAAAAACCAAGAGCACATGTCAAAAGCAACATGGCGTTCTGCTTTGACGAGTGGGTCAGTACTTCCTACACATATGTACATTATACCAAGCATAGTAAAACTGATATTCTTACTTAATTATTATAATCTTTATTTAATAAAAAAATTTTAAGTAGAAAATATTATCCACCTTCATTAGACCCCTGGAATACTATAAACGTTTTTTTAATTTCTATGGATAAACACATTGTTCACCTGGATTCTGAATCCCATTGGAAATCCCTACTCTAGAGCGAAATGACGGACTATTGATATGTCAGACGTCATAATTTTAAATCAATTTCGGATGACTCGAATTGCACCTGAAATTCTGTTTCTTTTTAGTTTTTGTGACTTTTTTTCCCATGTGAGCCAGGACTCGAGCTTTACTATGCAGGAAACCTGCATATTTAGCCTTCTATATTACTATCAATTGGATTTTGATATATTGGGTACTGGTTCTTCTGATCATTCGGCTCATCTTATGTAATCTGTGGTCATCGAATTCCAAATTTTCCAGTGTTCGATTAACATTAGGTGACAATATTTTAAAACCTCCTCGAAGTCAAATAACTGGGGAAAACACCTTTAACTCATTTTGCATACAGTCCGTTTCAAAGGCTTAAAATGACAGTGATTTGCAATGACAATGGTCCTGCTGCAATACCCAGTTTGAGCAATCTAGAAGTACACCAAATAATTTTCCAGACAAAAAAAACTTTCTAGGATCTGAATATAATGTTCTGGTTTTTGGTGTCCGCTTGAAAAAAAAGTTAAAGATGCTTAGCTGTTGTAAGTGAAAATCCTGTCCAAACCATCAAACTGACCACTTTTTTGCCTATGGTAAAACATTCTTGTGTTTCTCTGCAGAAGATCCCCACCCATCAGGATCGTACAAATTTAATTTTTTTACATTAGTTAACATTGAAAATCAATCTTAACCGTAAGCAATGTTTATAGTCGTTTTTCTTTATGACACTATTATAGCAGGGTTTTTTTTAACATCCTTCTATGTGTTTATCTGATTCTTAAATAAATTGAGTTCTTTGAGTTATCAGAGTGTCAATGCCCTGGTTATTCTATGAATTGATATTTTCTGTGTGGAAGCCATTTTTCCATAATCTCTATTGTTTGGTGATTGATTTTTCGTCATGAACATTGTTTTTAAGATTGTTACTTTTTGTTAATATTCAGTTCGTTGCCCAATTACTCTAATGTTGCATTGATATTTGATTTATTTGCCTGTGATATTAGCATAAAAAGTGTTTTTAATTACAGAAAAAAAATTAAGCTACATAAATATTTTTTGGAAACTTATAAGATCTTTACCAATATATTTTAAACTGAGCTTACTGATTAAAATTACCATTTTTAACATGAAATTTCAATAAGATGCGTTTGTAATTGTACTCAGATAAAAAGTTTTTCTTGTAAAGTATTTAAAAATGCAGAAACATTTTTTTTTTTTTGGAGAAATATATATACTTATTCATAATTATAAACAAGCATATATAAGCCTTCTATAAGGCCATGATAATTTACAGTTGCCTTTAAAAAATATCTTGTATTTAATCCTTTTTAATTCATGATTGATTTTAAATTTAATCAAGTTAGTTTTTAATCCAAACTTGGATTTTTTTAATTGAGAGCCAAATTTGGTACTGTAATGTTCTTTAAAATTATATTTTTATCAACAATTGCAAAAATATTTATATATATATATATATGAGTTAAATGTCCAGTGAAATGAAATTAGCTGTTACAACTTAACATTTACTAATCCTCTTTTAAATAACTTTTTGTTGTTTAAATTATTAGTTGTCTATGTTCATAAAATTTTTACTTGTCTAACTTAATAAGTTTAAAGTAGTTCTTTTCGTATATTGTTGCTGAACACTTATACTTTGCAAATACTGAATTTTTTTAGGTAAAAAGTTCTCTTAAATGCTCCATTTTAAGAGTATTTTTTTAATTTTTGACTAATTAAGTATTTATTTTAAATTATTTTACTTATATCTTTCTCACCTCCTCTTTTTATTCTTAGTATGGAAGATCAAGTCCTGGAAGTTATATTGAAAGAGACCCGCTTTTATCAGATCTGAGTAGAGTATACACTTATAGTTATTTGGCTGCTGAACCAACTCAAGGATATTTAAAACGTCCCATTGAACCAAAACCTCCTAAATCACCACAATTTCACCGACCCCCTGGTGAGTATGTTTCTTTCCCCCTTGAATTACAGTAAATGTGTTAAATCGTCTAATTTGTATATGCAACACATTTTCTCTATTCGTTCAAGTTTTCCTGAAAAAATTTTGCTTACTTCTAATATTAGATTTAATAAGGATGTTTAATACACTTTTCCCCCTTCATTATTGCATTATTTATTTGCTTTATTCTTTCATAATTTGAACCAGATGGAAATGATAGAAGAAGAACATGGTGTAAAAGTCCTAGTCACAAAGCAGGTAATAAATATTCCTCTAAATCTTAAATCTTTTTACTATAATGAAGCTTTTGGATATAATTGTAATTAGCTGTTTATTGATATTATCTGTGTGTTATACTACAATTTTTACTCTGCAAATTATTTTATCTAAAATTTTTTCTAGTATTTTAAAAACAGGGATGAGTTATTACCCCATCCTGAAAGTATTAGTTTTGAATAGTCCATGATATCTTTTTTAAGCTTTTATTATTCAAACTATTTTTAGTTAATCTATTAATTAGACTAAGAATTTTCACACACAAATAGCACACATTTGAGACATTATCACAATCAATATTACGCACTTGTGTTTGTTTAATTAACTGTTGGCTTTTACTTATCCTTTTGTGATTTCCTAAAGGCATTCAAAATGAAAATATAGCTTCGTCAATCAGCAAGCACCTTTAAATATTAAATTTCATCACTTTCATACCTGTTGGCTTCTAAAAATATTCCTTTCTATTTTGATTTAATCTAATATATGAAGAAAACTTTAAGAGTATATATATCCCAGTTTTGAAATATGATGTAAAATGTTTAAAAATTGAAAATAAATGTTCAAGTGAGATATAAAATAAGAATATGTTTTTAGTATAAACGTTACTGATTCTGGGTAAAATATATATTTTAAAAAAATGCTATGTGACATGTGGATATTTTTTGTAGGTTATCTTGCATTTAAATTATACAGCTGACTCCAAAATGGGAAAAATTTGGAAATGACACCACTTAATGGATTAGTGATAGTACACTAATCTGTCTTAGAACTTTTAACATGGTTTATATCAATTGTTCGACTTAAATTTGTAAAATATTTAAATTATTTTTCTAAATAGTATGTAATTGATTCTGTGTTAAAACATCATTTTAAAATTGCTTTATTAAAAAAAGGAATGGGACTTGTGTGAGTTTTTTAAAATCTATAATCATGTTTAGATACACAAAGTTGTTTTTTTATGTTGATGAATACTAAATTATATATTAAAAGATTGTCTGCTGCATATAAATTGAGGTAGATTAAGAAAACAGGCTGTAGAATGTGGAATTTACAAATTGTTAAGGATTGAAATTCAAAACATACATCCATACCTATATATTGGAAAAGTGCTTTTTAAAAAAAAATGCACATTTGTTTAGTTTTAAGATATTTTGAATTTATTAGAATCTATTATTTATGAGGGGGCTATTTTTAAACCAGGTTTTTAACAGCTGGTGAACCTTCCCCTCCTGTTTATAGTAAATTTCAAAAATCCAATTAATTTATAACTGATTAAACTGCCAAAATATATCAAAAATCACAAAATAACTATAACTAATTTTAAGAATGGGCAAAGAGAATTCAAACTAGAATTGTCAAACAAATTTGAGAGTTGTACTTCACAAAAGAATTGATATAATTTATTTAACATATTCAAAAAAAATTTAAAGCAATTAGTTAAGTGTATAGTGAACAGATATTTAAAAATTGCATTTTTGTTTGAACAAATTTTAATGTTTGTATAAATTATTTGTTATTGTAATGTTTAACATATTACTTACCTTTAAAAAATTATTTTAATATGATATAATTACCATTTTATTGTGATGTTTAATTTTTACTCTTTAATGTATCATGTTAATTTTATTTAAATTTTTTATTATCTAATTCTAAATATGTATTGTAAACTTAAATTTTTTTTAAGTTATAAAATATTTTTTTTCCTGTTAACTATATCTTTGTTTTTTTCTGTTTCTTTCTAATCATTACTTTTAAAAGTACTTTTACACATTATGGAATGTTTTTTTTTCTTGTCTTAAATCTGTTTATTCGCATGCGTTTTTGTTTTTCTCTTACATTCTTTTATGAAGATATCATTATTATATCTGGTAATAATGAGCAAAAAAGGTCAATGTTGACACCTTAAAACTTGTTTAATCCTGCTAAATTTAATGTCAGGCTCCTTGTTAGATTTGTATATGCTTTTTCATTGAGTTTTCTCATTTATTAAATAATAAATTTGTTTCTTCTGTTCATCTGAATTTCTACTAATGATTAAGCTATATATTTGTAATTAAATATTATATTGTAGTGTATGCATATTTTACATATGAAAGCTACTGGATTTTACTAACATACTTTTTCATTTTCATGTCCAATGCTTTGTAAGGAATGCAAGCTTTGGGTAAGTACTCAATTTTTATATTGTTATTTATCACAAGTGTATATTTTTTCCTAACATAATTTGATTCAATTCTAAAGCAATATATCATGAAGAAAGTTTTTAATTATATAGTTTATGTGCTTGAAGGTAAATTTTAATCACTTACAAATCACAATGGAATTTATGTATAACAGAAATTAATGACTCAAAACAGTTATTAAGAATCTGATGTATATATATTTTTAAATATTTGCTACAAATATATAGAGAATTGGTAAGGTTTATCAATATATTTCGAATTGCTATTCTAGTATTATATTTTCAATTGTGTCGTGTTTATGTGGGTTCAACATAATTAGATACACATTTACTTCTTAACTTAGTTTAATGACTATCTTGCTGGACAGTACAACCATTAATATTTACAGAATAATTTCCCATAGTTCCGCGGTATTTATATCCAATCCTCCACACAGTCACCATTAACATTCTTTAACTGGTTGCAGTCAAATATTCCATAAATTGCTTTCAAAGTAAATATAGAAATGATACAATATATATGTAGGTTTTACATTTATGTCAATATTTCATGTATAGAAAGCATTAATTTTTAATTCCAATTTACTTTGTAGACTTGTGTCTGATTACTGATTCCATTACTCCAATTCTGGATCATTTTATTTATTTTTAATTCTAAATTGTAGAATATTCCTTAATTTTATAATGTATCTTCAAATGTTATATATAGCTCTATTTTTTAATGATTAAATATATCATTAGATTTTGCTTCATAAATTGACTGTTCATAGTTATTCCCTTCCATTTTTTTGTTTGTTTTAAATTAGTTGAATCAATACAATCTAACACTCCTCGACCACGATCCCCTCATATGAACAATGAAGAGCCAATTGAATACTCTCATTATCCTGGTGGTCAGCCTCCTCCTCCAAATGAAATGCCACGTATTGAAAGAGATGATTTTCCAGCACCTCCTTTTCCATTTACAGATCCAGGTAAATTAATAAATTATCTAAAAACATATAATCAATCATTATAAACCTAGGGGGCTATTTTTAAATTAGCTGTGTACAAATATAAACTGAGCAGAAGTAAATTAGTCAGTTTTAGGTTAATTTTTTGGCTGTGCAAATTTTTTAAAAAAATGCTGTTGAATGTTGTAATAATTATATTTATGATTATTCTCCTGCATTTTGACAATAAATGCATTATTATCTCTTTAAGTTTTAGTAGATAATTAGTTTTTAAACTAGAAATTCACTAGTTAGACTTCAGAAATTCCCTCTATTTTATCCTATTTGCAAATGTGGTAATAAACATTTATTCATCATTCTTTGCATAACATCCTTTTTTCTTAAAAAAATATAATAGCACAGCATTCTACCTATATACTTTGAAAACTTCATTTTATGATTGCAAGAAATAATTTACATTAAATTCTATGAAGTGTATAAAATATATTATCCTAAATGTGGAAATGTGCATTTTCGATAGAGTTTTCCTCACAATCCATAAATTAAAATTTAATTAGGTGTAGTAGAATAATAGGAGTTATTTATGCAAAGACAATTTTTTCTATAACTCAGTTAAAACATAGTCTAATAGGTAACAGGAATTTAATTCTAAATTTATTTAAAGTTTTAAGACTCCATTTTATATTCCCACATCTGTTAAAGTGTAATTGATAATGATACAAATATTCGTAGGAAAAATGTGTGTGAATTCATTTCATGCATTTAAAATAATTTGATCTCTACTTGGATGTATTTTATGTCATTTTATTACACATATCATATATGTTTCCTTTGTTATTAGTAATAGTAGTACCTGTGTGAAATCGTTTATATATGCATATATCGAACAAATTTCATTGCATTTATTCGAAATTCTGTTATCCAAGTAAAATATAGTGACTCTAAGAGTTACATGACTTAAGATTTAGTTCTTGTAATAGAATGCATTTTATTCAGAACGTCGACGAAGATGGAGTGGTAGCTCTAAAGAAATGGATCCTGAAGAAAATATAGAGCCTTCAAAGACTATTGAAGAAGTTGATCCTCAATTAAAAAAGGAAGAAGAAGAATTGTCTAAAATTGCCACTGGCATAGGAAAGGTGAAAGAAAAATGATCTTGAAACATTTATTTTAATGCTTTGCCTTTTTTGACTCCTTCTATTTACTGTGTAATTTCTTTCATTTTGCTTTAAACCGAACTATTATGAGAAAGTGCCTTAATTACAAAAGAAAAGATTTATACGATCGTTTCTCATGTAATGTAAGAATTGTACACAAATTAATGTTTATTAATCAATATACCTCTAAAAAAGCAATTTCTTAGGTGCAGCTTTATTGTAAAAGGAAAAGTTATTTATTTTAATATTTTTATCTTGTTTTTCTAAAAAATTCTGAGGAATTTTTTCTTCAATGGTTATTTGTTTGCATGGGACAGAATAGACTACAATCATAATTGCAGCTCATAAGGGGGGAGGGGAGTACAGGGTCCAGAGGCCTAGCTACAGCCTTATCAGCCGTATTATCAATGATACGGGGCTCCCAACATGTGTATCTACAGCCGAACTGGGCTCATATCTAAAAAAAGGCCCCAAAGGAATTCTAATACAGGGCCCACTCAGAACTAGTTATGCCAGTGACAGGGTCATCAAAAAAGAAAGCTGGGATTACAAAATTCATTATCCAAAATAATAAACATATATGGTTATATATTTGGCACTAAAACAAAAGTAAGGTTTAATTCATTTTCATTACCTTTCGTATATACACCATAAGTCGCGCGAAAGACATCAAGGCAATAGACTATTTCATTCCATATGTTATTGAGCATCTGGGGAGTTGCAGTTTAAATTGTGGCAATGATTCAATATTTTGGGTGGCTGTAATAAGCAATGTTTTCGTTATATACAGTGTTCTTAATGTTTCCCTAGAAATCCAGAAGACTAGCAATACTATATCTAGTGCCTGGTTTAAAGACTTCATTTCATAACATTTCAACAAAAAATTATTCTCGTATATATACAAATTAAATTTTGATAAGGTTGCAAATTCCTGACATTTTTTTTCAATGATTCTTGTACATATGTTCTACTTGGGAAAGAAAACTCATAGTTAAATTTTGAAATCTACAAAAATAAGTGAAATAAAACGATGTAATGATTTTTTTATTCTATTTGAAATTATGAAAATCAAGCATGTTATGTGTAATACAGAGAGAATAAAATTCACCAAAATTATTTATCTTATAAAAATATATAACAAATATTTAATCAGCTAAAATTAAAATTGTGTGCATAAATAATTAAAATCTATATTCGATAAAGCCAGCCTTTTCTATTATATGAGCAACTTTTTTGTTCCAGTTTAATGTTACTATTGCGCAAATAATTGTGTCTTATATCATTAAAGAGAAACAATGTTTTAATTTTTCTTTTAGTGTTAAATCTCTGACTTTCTTATTTTGCACATCAGAATATCCCATAGATGTTCATAGGATTCAGATCCAAGAACCTCTGTTAAAAATTGTAATTCTTACTTTTGCACTTTTAGCAGCAGCAACTACACTATTTACATTTTTTTTTTTTTTTTTTTGCTTCAATTACTTGTATTTGTTGATTTGATGAAATAATATGCTGTATTTATGTATAATAATAAATTTGTGGCTTATTATTTGATATGGAAACAATAAAACCTTAAAAATACAAGCCACAGATAATCTCTAAAATGGCATTATTTAATATTTGATTAATCGTGTTTCAATGAATAGTCATGTTTCTTTATCCATTCTAGGCAATATTTTATTACTTTAAGAAAGCTCTCGCATTTTTAAATTTATGGCTTTCTGAACAAGATTCATTAAATCTTCTTTTCATTAATAAAATCTTCTTTCATTCTATAGCATCGTTTTTAAGCCTTCTATCTTTATTTTATAGTTCTGTTATTCTTCCTTCATGACGTCCTGTGGAATGTTATTGTATGAATCGGTTACTTTGTATCGTTCAAAGACATTCTGTGCCACTCTTTATTTTTGGAGATATCCACTTGATATTTAAGTTATTATTTTAAAAATTAAAGGAATAAAGGGTTTCTTATTAAAACTGCTTCTCTTTGGATTCAACAGGTTTGTTTGAATAGCTTTAAAGAGAATTGCAACAATTTATAATAAATTAAAGTAATTTTAAAAAGTACTTGCAGGGCACTAATTAATATAATCAGTTTTTAAAAACTTCCATTTAGGGTGAAAAATTGCAAGAACGTTCAATTTTTTTCAGCCTAATATATGTGTAGTTTAAAATCTATGAATTTCATAAAGTTGCCAAGGTTTAGTTATTTTATTTATAATCTTAACTATTTTAATCCAAATTAAAAAGTTTAAAATTCATTGGTGTAAAAACGGATTTGGTGAGAATAACAAAGGTTTTAGATTAGTCAATTATTTTTGGGGTATGAGGATTTGCTTTTAGTAGTTCAGACCCTTCATGTGTAAATTTACTGATTAAATTTATATTGAATATTATTATTATAGCTGTAAAATTTTGAATCTTTCAATATTTGTTAGAAATTTGTTTTCATATTTGACAAAAAGATACTTTATTAAATACATAAATTATAATTTTCAGGTTTTTCTTAAAACTGTCAAAGACAGAGAGAAACTGAAAGCTTGGAAAAGATCTAATTTAGATCCAAGGAACGCTTCAAGAACTGCTTCGGCGAGCAAAGAGCCTTTGGGTCGATTGCGATATGATAATCCTGTTAATGCATGTAGGTATTCCTTTGAAAGAATGGGGGTGCATAAATTGTTTGTTTGGTTTCAAGACAACAATTTTATTCACTTAGTTTGAAAAATTCGGCAGTATCTATAAATTTATTTACCTGGACAATCGACAGTAGCAACTATGTGTCCTACAGGATCTATTTACATCTGAGCTCAAGTAATGTGTAAGTCTGATCGATAAGTAGGGTTAGTGATCGGTGAAATGTTACAGTTGTAAATATTTTTAAAAATGTACTGCATTGTCCTTCGAACGATACAATGCACTTCTGACAGCGTTCGTATGCTGTTGGAAACTTCTGGAAAACTCTACCTTTCATACTGATTTAAGTTCCTTGTTAACAGCAGCATGGTTGTATGAGATGTCAACGAAATTTTTATCGAAACGTTAAAAAGTCAGTGGAAATTTTTAATGTCAAATTCATAAGTGCCCCATGGTTCTTATTAATCGTGTGCTGCAACGTTGCCGATTTTTCAAGCATCCGAGCTGCTTTTATTAAGGAACGTAATAGCAATATGGAAAGGGAACTTATTCAGAATTTTCAAATGAAAGTTGTCAACAGTGCATTGCATCAAGCAGAGAATTCTTTGAAAGACAATGAGGTATGTTGTGCTATTATTTAATACTGTAACATTTCTTTTTGATCATTCATCTAACTTACCAATCACATCTTGTATGTCCACACATATATATTAACTAGATTGTTTTGTGTTTCCCAAGCAGTATGGAAATTTTGAATGAAAGGTCCTGGCTTAGGTTTAATCTTGATTGTTTGATCATTATTCAGAATTAGGAGGCCCACATGAACAATAACTCTCATGTTTTGAGGTGTAACATTTATGAACAATTAATTAATCTTGTATCTCAACTATTCAATCCCATTCAATGTCATTCCATATGTCTATAAGACCTTTGAGTGTATCTTATTTTCAATGACTCCGAGAAGCTGTGAAGATAAAGTCAAGAAAAATTTTACTTATGAAAATGATATTATCTTTAGACTGTAAGAATACAAAAAAATTTACAAATGTGGTATGATTATTAAAATGTTCCTCCCTGCCTAAAATGGATTTATTTAACGGGTCATGTTTTCTTTATGGCTATAGTAGTTAATTTCTTTGTAAATTTGTATTGTTATTTGCATTAAATTTGTATTTCTTTGTAAATTTGTATATAGAAGTGTTTTATATAAAATGTTTCTGATTCTCTTCGAAGCAATTCTAAATACTTTTCATTGACCAAATGAGATATTAATATAAGTATATATACAAACATTTTTGAATTTAAATTGTCATATGAATCTCCAGAAACAATATGATGCAAAACACCCTTCTGCTTTTTCCTTAAGAACAAATGAAAAATTTCTTTTCCACATCTCTTAGTTTCAATTCGTATGCCACCCAAATTCTTTACTTTTATATCTTTCTTTTGGCTTTAATGTAAAATGAAATTGCTTGTTGCCGAGGTGTCTGTAAATTCTTGCATTTGACTTGATTCTTCGTTCAATAATTCCTCCAATACCGTATTTTTAAACATTTCTGGTCTTCATATGAATTCATGTTATTATGAATTAGACGATTACGGAGTCCATGGGGCTGTCAACAGCATGTACCAGAAAGGCTGTTTTCAGGTCCAGAGTCCAAGTGCCCCCATCCAACATGATACTTGTCTAAACCATCAACTTTCCACTACTATACCGATCTTTTTCTCAGATGTTGGAGGACATATATGGGTCTTTGATTCTTTTTAGATGAAGTTACATTGAGAATCAGTGTTTAGGCGGTTTCTAAAGTTGCCAGGGAACTGTTTTCTATTGATTCCAGTTCCAGTGCTGTTGTTTTCACTTTATTAAATGGACTCTTCTGTGCACAGATGATCAAATTGCAAGTCTTCATGAAAACTGACATCCTGACCTTCTAGAAATGGTTAGCCTTGAAGCTTACATTTCTGTGACTCAAAATTAACGAAACACCTGAAAAATTGTTGAATTTTTGTCACACTTTGCTGTAATGGATAAGTATCAATCGTTATTTTTGTTCATGGCTCTTGGGCAGTTTTTCTCAGCTCTACAGATTCATTGTGATTAAGCTGTCTTCATTGCTTAATCACAATAAATCTGCCTTGTCTGCACAATCCTTAGGGTTACTATAAAAACTCTCACTATCTACACTCGATACTGCCTTATCTTAAATCTCCTGACAATTCATCGCCGCATTCGGTTGTCCAAAAGCAGGTATTTATTCATAGTAATTGCTTACCTTCGAATTTTAACGAATGCAAATCATGTTGCTACAAAATACATGAAATTCGTCAAGGTATGTGAACAAAGGATTCACGAAACTAGCACATGCGTATTCAAAAAATTTTCCCTTAAATATTCGGCTCATAGAAACGTATGCTTTTACATAATCGACTCTAAAAATCTGAAAATTTTTTTAAGTATTTTTTTATCTTTCATTCATTACATTTCTAGAATTTCAACTAAGTGTACAAATTCTCTTAATTTTTAATACTGTAATCTTTCTTTATTATAGTACAATTTGAATAGTTATAATTTTTTTTGTCTATTTTAGCAACTTAAAATTGTACTTAAAAGTTTATTATTATGCTTAACAATAAACTAATTTGGCTAGCTCCATCGCGGGATTCTGATCACCCCAGGCCTTGGGAAGAGGAAGACTTTGATAGGAAATCTAGCTTCAGATCATCAACTGGTCGGCTTGTTGGAACGATGCCAAATTATAATGGTAATTTATCTCAACCTATTTTATATTATATTGCTCACTTAATGTTACGATAGTTGAGTCTAAAAATGTGCATAGTTATTATTTACTATGAAGTCATCAGCTACTTTATATAGTTTCACCGAAAACTGTTTTAGAAATACGTTTGCAATTGTAATTACACATTTACAAACACTGACTTTCTGTTAGCATTAAGTAAAAAAATAAATAAATAAGTAAACTCAGGTACATGTTGCTCTTCTGAAAATGTCCTATAGTTGTACGAACATTTTTGATTCAACCATACCAAACATTAACTTGCATCTCATCTTTTAAAAATGTATCATGTTTTAGAAATTGGAAGCATTGCCAGAGAAAGAACCATTAGTTTAATCATTTTTGTTATAATTCAGCCTGTCAAGTATATATTGATTTCAAGCATTAATTTAGTTTTAAAGGGGAAAAAAGAGTCAAGTTCTTCAATTAAGTTACATTTTATTTAAATGTTAAAGATATTTTTATGTTTAATCTTATTTTTGAAACTTTGATTAATAAACTAACTAATTTTCCTCACTTTTTATTCAAGTGAATGAGTGATATTGCCATTTCTTTGCCATGAATAAAAAAAGTTTTAAAATTTTATGATAAAGATATGCATGGTCAGCAGAGGAAAAAAATCCAATTTGTATTACTGAATAGAAAAAAATCTGTTGAAAAACTAGTGGACTTTAAGTTTTTTAGGTATTAGAAATTTTTTTAATTATTTATAAACTGAATGATAAATTTATTGGTTTTTACACAAAATAATATTTGTGTATACCTATATATACAACTGACTTTTAATTAACCTACAACTTTCAACTGAAATATCTTTTGAGTTACTAGTCACGCAAATAACCCTACAACTATGTATGTATGTATGTATATATATAATATAATGGGTTGGAGGGAAGGTACTGTTGTATTTTAAACAGGCAGGTGATTTTTCTTGTAAATAAAAAAAACATCTGGCTAGTGAGTCATTCGGATTTTTTATTATTTTTTTAGCTAGCTGTATAATATAAAAGGAGTCTTTTTTACCATTCATAATTTACTTGTGATATTTAAAGCGAAAAACATGCCAGTAGATAAAGTGCATTTACGACGCTGCATTTTGTATGAATTCCAAAAAGGAAGCAACGCATCGGTTGCATGAAAAAATTTATGTGCGGTATTTGAAAAAGATATTGTAAATGTTCGTACTTGTCAAAGATGCTTTTGAAAATTTCATTTTGGGGATATGAGCCTCCAAGAAAGTGATCGATCTGGACGACCATCCAAGATCGATAATGATGTTTTGCGATCTCACGTTGGAAAATAATCCACATTTAACAAGTCAAGAAATTGCAGAAGAGTTTGGCATTCATTATACAACTGTTGGATATCACATTAAATCTATTGTGTTTGTGTTAAAGCAAAGTGTTTGCTTCCACATGAATTAACGGAAAAGAATTTGTCTGATCTTGTAAGAATGTGTGCATCACATCTGATTAGACACAATGTGGAGCCTTTTTTGGACAAGCTGGTTACTGGAGATGAAAAGTGGATTGCTTACGAAAATATTAAGAGAAAAAATTCAAACCAGGAACATCATCAGCAACAGTTCTAAAACGAAGTATCCATCAACGAAAAGTACTGCTTTGTTTGTGGTGGACAGGAAAGGTCCAGTGTACTACAAGTTGCTGAAACAGGGGGAAACCATTAACGCTGATATGTACTGCAATCAGCTGGATAAATTGAATGCAGCTATCAAAGAAAAAAGGTATGCATTAGCGTGTATAAAAGGAATAGTGTTCCACCAGGATAATGCTCGACCACATACTGCAATGGTGACACAACAAAAACAAAGCGTTAGGATGGGAAGTCCTTAGTCACCCACCGTATTCACCTGACATGGCACCATCTGCTTATTAACTGTTCAGACCTCTGCATATTTATCTAATGGGAAAAAAATTCAAGTCTTTTGAAAGTGTTTTTAAGGCAGTTGCTGACTATTTTAACTCCAAGGACGAGAACTTCTACAAAACAGGAATTCACAGGTTACCTGAAAGATGGCAACATGTTGTAACAAATAACGGAGCATATATATTTGATTAATATCTAGCACGTATTTTTATAAATGAATTCAAATATTTTCTTTAAAATACGACAGAACTTCCCCTCCAACCCATTATATATATATTTCTATTGAAAATGTGTGCATGGAAAAGGAATTTAATGGATTTGGCTTTCAAAGTGAGAACCTTCAGATGTGATGCTATAGCACAAGCTGGTAACTTCTATTCTAACAGTTACCATTGAACCAACCTTTCCTTCAGATCGTCTTTAATATAACCAAACATTTCAAAATTTCTAATCAGGTCTCTTACCATTGTTCTTGAAGGTTTAAGTTGGTGGCATTGATAACCGAGTGGTCATGAGCTCATGAACGATGAATCTCGAGTTCAAATCCTGAAACTATTCAAGACCTAACATGTAGAGGGGCTGATACATGTTAATTCTGTTGTGGCTCAATGGTCTCACATTCCCGTCGTGTGGAAATTTTAAGAGTGAGGTGTGAATGCTCAGGTATTGCCCTTGTCATGCAGAGATTTAAAATTATGAAGCCAGTCACCAATAGCCTTCATGTTGCTTTTAAGTCTGACCTTAGTAAAAAAGTAAAATGGAATTCTTAGAGCACTTTTTGAATATTGAACACAATAGAAACAGTAGTATTCCATTCTCACTACATACCAATTTTCTTTTTACAATCAAAATGCTATTTTTGTTAAATGTGACGCTTTAAGGGACATTTTGTGATCACTGTAGCCTAATGGTCAAGGTAACGGACTTGTGACAGGCATGTCATGAGTTCGAGCCTAGTACCTCTGAAGACCCGCCATGTAAGGGGGCGATGCACGTTAAATCTTCCAAAGTTCAAACATCCTCCCATTGATGTGATATAGTAGTTAGGAGAGAGGGGAGTGCCAGCTCAGTTGTCGTCCTCGTCACTTGTCAATTACGAAGGTCTGTCGCCGAAAGCCCTCGGGTAGTTGAATAGTGCGACTGAAATATTCACTCACTCACTCTTGAGGGACATTTTTAAAATGGCGTGGAACTGGCTTTAAACGAATTCCTCTTATGCTGTCTTACAGCTCACATTTATAGCACCACTTAGTGAATATGTTAGAAGTTATTTCAGCTAGAGGTTAATGATGTGTAATCCTGTATAAAATATATAAATTTTGTTTCACATGTTTTTAACATCTTCTCAAAGATGGAATTGCGTAAAAAGGTATTTTAACTGTTCTTGTGTGTATCTTTGTCTTAAAAATGGAATTCTAGACAATTTCGAACTATTATACTAAATTTTATGTCCATAATTTCTAAAAGCTGTTACTTCTGTTAATATGATCCTATGATACATAATTATGCATATTATATCCACCTTAAAGTATTTTAACCCTAAAGTATATTTTTGAGGCTTATTTTATGTTATTGAGTTTATAGTAGCTTGACTTTGTTTTTGAAATTTATTTCAGATCATTTTCAGCTCACAACATTGCATGTGTTTGGATATAAGAACTATTAAATGCGTTTATTGCAATATGTTTTAACTTTTTTGTGCTTATTAAATTCAGAATAATATTGTGTTAGAATCTTCAAATGTTAAATTAGCTAATTTTTGTAAATTTATATTTACAACAAAAGAAAAGGAAGGAATTCCTTAAACGTTTAACACATTGAGAGGTGGATACTCAGAATATTTAATACATGCTTTATATTCTCATTATTTATACACATGTACTTGCTGTTTCTTTCTTTATTTTTTAACTTTTGTACAGCCTTTTAAGTAACAAACTATTCAATGAACTTTTCTGACTGGGAATGTTAGTTCACACTCATAGCCCTAATAGATTCAGAACTGATACCTGTATGGAATAATTTGTTTATGAAATTAATATGTATTAAGAGTATAAAATTTTATATTGAAAATTCATTACTTATGTGAAACAAATTAGTATAGAGCAAAAGTTTGCTTTGTGTACAATATGCCCTTTAAGTGATGTTAATCATAACTTGTGTTTATATGTGTTCTGTGCTTTTTTTCCCTTAAGCTAGTAAGATATAAAAGCTAATACTTTTAAAAAATACCTTCTCTTATTGTCTGTGTTTACAGTTGTTTCTTCTCTTCGAAATGTACCCAAACCTGGTTATGGCTTAGCTTCCAGATCTCCTGGCCCAATGACAGGCAGAGATAGTGGGTTGCGCTATGTTGTAAGTTTTTTTTCTTACATTCAGTACCCAAAAGAAGTTTTAAATGTTAAGTTTTAATATATAGGGAATTTTAAATTTATAACCTCTCATAGCATTTTTATAAATTAAATTAGCAAATTTTATAACTATGTTTCCTAAAAATATTCTCCATTGAATGCTACATTTTATCTTTAGCATGTCCTTTTGATCTTAAATTTAATGTATTATATGCTTATAGAGTGATTTAACATTTGGAAGATTGGAAAAAACTCAAAGTTCAGAATTCAGCAGTGGTAAATCTGATAGTAAGTAAATATATAATATTTTGAAACTTGATGCAAAGTTTTTATAATTTTTTTCCTCTGTGTAATGGTGAATTTCATGCCTAATTATTTATATATTTATAGCATTAATTGTATTAATCATTTTTAATTTAAAAAATACTTTAACAATGCTACAAAATACTGATTCCCCCCCCCCTTTTTTTTTAAAAAAAATTATACATAAAATTGCTTTTCTCCTTATTATTAAATGTTAAATAAATTATTAATATTTCACCTTTCTTGCCATTCTTGATTTTTATGTTGTGTTAAAAAAATATTTCATTTTTTGCATTGAAATAAAACTATCAATAAAAATTTGTATGAGTATAATAAAATGATAAATATGGTCTGTAGTTTTTCTTTATTAACTTACTTTACTTTGCAGTACAAGAAAACTTACAAAATACAAAATGAAAAAATATTTTTAAGAACTTTTAAAAGATATTACAATACTTAACCAGTTAAATTGTGCTCTTTTTTCATTATTTTCCTTTTTTTGTATTATATATATATATATATATCCTCCTTTCATTGTTTCATGAAATTTTAATACATTCTCTTATAGTTCACAGTAATAGAATTTTTTTAAAAAAATTTCAAAAAAATTTGTCCTAAAAATTAAATTTCTTAATTTTGTTGCTACCTTACTGAATTTGCTTAGAATGCTGTATTTTCTTTTAAAGAACTGTTAGTATCAAAATTTCATTGTATTTTATAATTCTTTTAAAAATAATTAATGTAAAATCAACTGTTTCTTGAATAATTTTGCTCAGAAGCATACTATGCTATCAATTACTAATTTTAGTAAAATATTATTTTTGTCTTTAGTATCATTAATGCCATAACAGGTAAACTACAGTAATAGCATATATTACATAAAAATAGAATAATAAATGGGATATTAAGTGTAAAGCTAGGAAAACAAATAGTTTTTTTATTATATAATAAATTCAAAATCCCGAACATGTTATTTAAAGTGAGAAAAAATTGTAAAATATGTGCACCTAAAAACAAGAAATACATCCTTAAATTACTTTATAAATAACAAATGATTATTTCGGAAGAAACAATGCTCAAAATTTTCTTCCATTACAGGATTCATTAGCTTGGTATTTCTCCATTAACAAATTAATTTTACCAAGTTCCTTTAAATTTAATTACTAGAAACTTATCTGAAGAGGAGGTACTCAGAGAATAAGGTATTCAAAAATTGACATACAGTGCACTTTTCTTAAAATTAAGACGTCTTATGTCTCTTCGACTCAGAAACAAGTTCCAATGTTTAGATGATAACAGCTTTTACTCTTCTAAATTAGCAAAATTCAATAGAATGACTTGAGTGCGCTAATATGTTATAATTTCTTTGTGTCATCTAATATGGAGTTGTACTAAGCGACTTTTATATTTAATCTTCACTTCTAATGAATCCTTTTGTAAATATAATGACCATTTAAAAGTTGATGCAATTTTTATAGAACTGTTATGTAGTTAATAAATGTATTTTTTTAAAACTAAAAATGAATCTGTATTTGCCCAAACGAAATTCTTAAGATATTTTTCACTGGAAAATGATTAAAAAAGAGAAAATATTGAAACAAATTTTCCCTTTTTGAGCTGATTATCTTTAATTTCTTTTAAAAAAGTATTAATTGTGTTGAAAGATTTTCTTTGTGACGATAATTCGTGTTAATATACCCCTTCAATATTTATTATAAAAATTTTCTTTTTTACTGTACTTTAGTTTCTACTCTTTCTGAGCAAGGAGACAGATTGTGTTTGGTAAGTGTATTTTTAACATTTCCCATCTACTTAATGTTTTCGCTTTTTTTTTTCTTAAAATTGATGTTACCTTTTTCAACAGTAGAAAAATTTTTTAGTGTTTCATTCTTACAAATGTCGTAGTTATCTATAATTTGTTATTAAAAAAACTTATATATCAAGGTATTTATCGTGATGAAACAGTGTATATACAAAGAATCATTGGAAACTATTTATTTTCTAAGAAATTGCATCGAATTGCAATAAATCATTTAGATCTAAAATTATAACAGTCAATTTTTGGTGCTTCTTATACCAAAATGTTGTTTAAATTTTGTTACTGACTGTGGTTTTATGTATTCATACCCAAAAAAGAAGTGGAGTATAAATCGTGTTTTTAAATACCTTAGACCGCGTTATTCATTATATACAGAAATATTTACAGTACATTTTGCTTTTATTCTGTTTTCAAGAAATAAAGAGTCAATTTCAACAGTTAATTATTTTATTGCATAACTTAGAAAAAGCATGTGTAATCAAAGTGACTGAATTTTAAAAATCAATCCATTTTTATTGATCAAAAAATGTTTATTCACTATAAATTTGTTTTTTTTCGTTGCTAATTAAATTTTTACAAATGTTAAATAGTTGCTACTTTAATATTTTATGAACAAATTTCAATATACATGCTGATATGTTATGACTTTTTATCTTGGAATTGTATAATATTACAGCTTACTCTTTTTTCTAAATTTAAATGACTTGTCCTCAATTTAAGGGCTTTTGTTTTGGAATTAATAAAGTTTAACATTTTTATGTACTAAAATTGTCTGTCATTAACTGTTATTAGTTTAGTTTTAAATATCCAAATGTTATACTCTTGTAATTGTCATTTTGACACATAAAATTAGTTTTTTTCTTTGTTTTCTGTGCTTGAATTTAAAATTTCTAAAAAGATCATTTTCATGAAATTAATGAAAGAAAAATATCTTTTTTCTTAATTTTATATTGTGAATATAGTTGTAAATATTTAATTTCTAAATTTGTTTATGTTCAAATTTAGGTGAATGTATTATTACATGATAAATTATTTTGATGAAACCGTAGCTAATGTAATAATTTATTATTTAAATTTCAGAATCATAGTGGTAGTGGGCTTTTCAGAGGAACACCTTATTCAGAGGGATTTCGTGGATTTCGTTATCCAACGTACAGCCCTCATATGCGACATTCATTGCCAAATGTTACACTTCATCTTTCTACAGAGCCTCCAAAAGTATTTCTATTGTTTAATTTTCTGTAGAATAAGAACTTTGAATTTTAACCCTTATTTACAACACTAATTTGATTTAAGATTATATATATTAATGGTTTCTGTTAGTTTATGTTTATATGTAAAACAAGTTTATATACCTTTTAATGTGTTATGATACAATTGCCAAATTTTTTTGAATTACAAATATTAGTTTTCTATTTACATAATCGTATCCTACTAAAGTAAGATTAATTTCATATTTAATTTCAATACCTGATAACTGTTTTTCTTCAGATATATTTAAATAGTTTTTTAACATGCAAAATTTCGTTTTTCGCAACAATCTTTTTAAATATTTGTTAAAATTCTGAAAACTAAACTTATACTCAGATTTTATTCATGATATTTAAATGAAGAATTCATCATTGTCACTAGGGGAATTGTTTCAATTGTATGATGAAATGCTAAACACTGATATTTGAAGTTATTTGACAATGTTTTTGAGCATTTTACTCCATGCAATAGTCGATAATGCCATTAAGTGTAAAGTTCATTCTGTTGTTGTGGGTGACATATGTTTCAAATGACATGCTGTTTATTACATTTAAATGACACCCTTAATTCTCATTTCTACATATTATAAAATAATCTAACATTTTGTAAATTAAAAAATACAACAACTCGAGTTAGTATTCAGTTATCTTCAGCTAGTGTTTCTGTGCCTGGAAGTATGAATTCTTCATCAATTTTTTCTGATTTGTTATTGATAGTTGAATAAAATGTGCAAAACCGGCCTGTGTGAGTTATATAGTATCAATTATGTTCTCCTGTTTTGCTTAAATTTTTTTATTCGTATCTTCTTTTGTATTCAGTAACTTATTTCTTCTGACATTTGTAAATAAAATTAATTTTATGATATATTATAGTGGATTGAAATGGTTATGATATAATTAGCATTTATTTGTAAATGTCGATGTTGTTCAAATTCTAAATGTTTAAACTTTTTATCAGTGTTTATTCTTTTGGTGTAGATGAAAGTGTTATAAATATAATGAACTAATAGTAAAATCACATTATTTAGAAAGTTGTATAGCTTTTTCTTAGTGAAAACAGAACCCAGCAGTTACGTTTTTGAATCAATCATGAAATACATTTACAAGTACTCAGCACTTAATTAACAGATAAAAGTATGCATCTGCTTTCTGTAGTTTGAATCATAAAAAAAAATCTGCATCAAGAATTAGTGAAACAGCTTGTGTAAACCAATCACTTAAAATATTCCAAATAATCATCCAAATAGATTCACCCTCACAGACAATGAAAAAAATATTATCTAGAAGGAAGCATCACATATCAAAATGAAATTTAATACAGATAATGATAGAAAAGAAAGATACATTTAACTAAAAAAGCAACACAGTTGCTCTGAGATACATCCAATCATCTTCAGTAGCGATTCAGACCACCTTGTGCTGTGATATATGCTGATACATGGTTTGACATTGAACTGAGTAGACATTTGAGGCAACAAATCTTGAACACCCCTGCCTAAATCATGCATAGTGTGGTATAACAGAATTCAGAGTTTCTACTGGTCCCAGATGTGCTTAATAGGTGATATATACTAGGAGTGTTTGAACTTTGCATAGGAGATGCTGGTAAATGCTCCTGAAATACTGGTCAAGAATGGAAGCACATGCAGGCATTGAATCTTATTCATATATTGCTATTAATATTTAATGTATCATTTCAGTGGGAAAAGACTTTCATAGACTATACCCTCACACATTATTTTACCTGCAAAAGGGGAATTGTGTTGCTTGATAGCAGTTGTACTGTACCAGTCCCCAGGAAATCTTCACCTCCCATGAACGGTGATCATCTCTTCCTCAAAACTAGGTGGCATGTACCATATGCCGCCAGTCTGTAGCATTCCATATTGCTCTGTCTTTGCACCTTTAGATCATTGGTTTTCAAACTGTGTTCCATGGTACCCTCCGTTTCCACGAGCCACAATAAAAAAATCCAAAAGAAAATTGTAAATGTGTATACAAAATGAATTCACATTGTGTATGATGTTTGTTTTCCCATTAAAATTTAAAGCTCATCACTGTGGTTAAGAAACTGAAAATTTTATTTCTGCGTAATAAATTTATTTTACAATACTTTTTAAACTTTTATTATAATATAATAAAAGAATATTTAAATGTTTATATTACCTACTAGATTGTAAATAATAGCAGCGTGTGGAAGCTGCTTGGTCTGCTGTACCCCAAAAACACATCCAACGTCTCTTTGAATCAATGCCGAGGCGTGTGGCAGCGGTGATCTCCAACAATGGCGGCTACTCTGGGTACTGATTCTGGCAGGAACTACACTTCACAGAAGTCTATAAATTTAATCATTTGATGCATGGTCAACATGTTATCTACAAAATAAATTTTGTTGTGCTATCTCTTGTCTTTCTTGGTGTTGCATTTACGGTGGCCAGCACAGTGTATATTATATTAGTTTATATGATATTTGTTAAAGTTAAAAGGTCCTTACAGATTTAAAAAAACAGTCTACATTGAAAACACATGCACGAAAAGTTTTGAAATAAATTGCCTGCATAAATATTTTTTACTAAACACTTTCATATGTTGCACAATTAGGAACATCACTCAACTAAAACTCACATTATCCAACTAAAAATTATTAACATCATAAACTAGTCTCGGGTGAATATTAGCTGCAAAAAATATGTCAAAGGGATAAAATATCACACACAGTAACTTTTATTGAACTCTCAGGACAATCACCCTGCAGTGTTCAGGCTGATAAGGATACCAGTAGCAAACTCTGTTAATTGCTAGAATTTTATCTTTGTATCTACCTGCGATTCACCTCACTTAGTACTTTTTTAATGTCACCATGTGGCAGACACATCAAGAGCCTGTTGTGGGATTTTTAGACGGACCTGTGAATATAAGCGCACAAAATCCACTTCAAAACATTCTCTGCTTTGGTGTTATTAATTAAACGTTGTGTTTTATGTTAAAGTTCTTGCTTCTCTTACCACCTTCTGAACAAGTTAGTATTTGTAGGTATTGGTTCCGGCTTTGTAATCACTTAAAAGAGATATGGGAAGCAGCTTCCGTGGGCCCCGGACGTGATTATACTAAAACAAAGAGTGCTTTGATTCTTAACTTTGTTTTTTTATGGATTCCAGCTCTGCTGTCGGGATTCCGGCTTTATAAACACTTAGTCATTGGTTAAGCTCCTCAAACATGTAATTTTCACTTCCATAGATCTTCCAGTGTGCCTCAATTTTATGTGGTCTACATTTGTTAATTGCTAAGTGTGGTAATGCACATTCGCACCAAACTTGTATCATTTGCATATCAGACTTCTTATATGCTTAGTTTTGCAGTTGTAACTTGCTTCCTTCTTGGTGCACCAATTTCTTTGTCTGTAGTATTATTGTGTTTCAGTGGACTATAAAGAAATATATCTACCGTGTTATAAATAAAAGTATTTAATTTTCATTTAATATATTTCTTACACTGATAATCTGAAAAGAAGGTGGATAATATTGTATTCCCTCTCTCTCTCTTAAATGGTTTTAATAAAAATTCTATGCCTTATGTATTATAAAATCATTGTATTTAAGTTAGAACTTTACTTTTTGTTAATTAAGGCTTTTTCTTTGAACTCGTGTTCTATGT
This sequence comes from Trichonephila clavata, assembly GCA_019973975.1. Classification (NCBI taxonomy): domain Eukaryota; kingdom Metazoa; phylum Arthropoda; class Arachnida; order Araneae; family Nephilidae; genus Trichonephila; species Trichonephila clavata. The sequence goes on from BMAO01001301.1 coordinate 108,491, forward strand.
CGGTTCAAATCAATGAAGCTATGAAGTCAATTGTTTTATTTTATTTTTTTTTCTTCTTTCCAGTTGTATCCTTATCACTTACTTATAACTTCGAATTACCGCCTTCCTCCTGACGTTGATCGTTGCCATTTAGAGGTAATAATTTGAACTGAATTTATCTAAGCATTTAATTTTTTTTTTTTTTTTTTTGTATTTGTATTAATTGAATTTTGATGATTCTATATTTTCTTTTAAAAATATTTCACTTTATCTGTGTGTGAAAGAGCGACGTATGCTAAAATCTGTTAAATTATATTTATTACATAAAACTCTGTTCATCTCAAATACTTATATTTACTTTTATAGAAAAATAAATATATTTAAAGATAGAATTAAAAATATATTTAAAAATAAAAAAAATTTATATTAAAATTTTCTTTGATTTTTTTTTATATATATTTTTAGAGACATTTATCGAATGAAGAGTTTCAAGCACTATTTCATTTAACTCGACTTCAGTTTTACCGTTTACCAGAATGGAAAAGAAATGACCTAAAAAGACGAGCAAGATTATTCTAACTATAGTTTTATTGTAGAGAAATGTTAACTGTTTGTAAATTAAATACTTCATATATATGATATGTTTCCTCATCCAGCGTTATCCATATTTAATATATATGTCTTCAATTGTTTTTTATTACATGTAAAATACAGCAACTATCTGTTTGTGTTAATGCCATATATATGTGCCATATGCATGCTCATTAGAAAGTTAAATGCACTTATTTATACTTTTTTGTGTGTCATGCTGATATTTTGTTTGCAATATTTTTGTCTTGTAAATGTACATACATCAAACCAATGCAATTTTGTTTTTATTAATCTTTTTGTCAAGATATCTGAATTTGTGTTTTAAAAAATTCCATAATTAACTTAATAAAATAGACCTTGTGTGTGCTTGAAACAATTTTAATTCTGAATTGTATAAAATGTTTGCTTTAATTATCTTATTTTATAAAGTTTCTTATATTTATTTTTTAGATTTATTCATGAACATTAATTACATTTACATTCTATAATATCTTGTTCTCGGGAAATATTAGTTTATTTTCTGAAAGACTGGTTTAAAAAGTAAAAGTATTGACCGATTTGAAATGTGTCAGATTTGATAAATACTGGTTTGATGCACTATGTAGAAAATTTACAGGAAAAATTCGTTTCAAATTTCAAAATTTGATTTTTTAACATTGATATTGATTGATGAGCATTGTAAAGATGGTGTTAAAAAAAACTTTTTATCAATTATTTCTTTATATTTTCAGAATATTAAAAATATTTGTCAGCTTATGTTGTGTCTTATAATTTTAAGCTAATCATATTTTTAGTAAAACGTGAGCTTAATAGTAGCTGTATATTCCTGGTATTTACACGTGTTGGTGATTATTGTTAAATTTTGCATATAAATCCTTTTATACATGAAAAAGGTGAAATCGTTTTATATGTATATTTATGCGCGGTTTAAAATGCGATATTTCATGAAAATGTATTAATATATAAAAACCAGCCTATTGTATCAATAATTAGTTATTAACAGCTACGGGATAAAAGTGAGTATAATGTATTATTTTTAATTATTACAAATTAATGAATTGCTTATATAAAAAAATAATTTTTAATATTTTGAATGCTAAACTGATATATTTGTATATTTTTTATAAAATTTTGATTTGTGCAAAGTAAATAGAATTAAAAATAACATTTAATGATATCTCTAAAGAATACATAGAGTTTAATTTTTAGAAATGCTCACATGGATTGTAGGATGAGAAACATCTTTCTTCAAAGGTTATTTAAAGTATTCTGTATGATCATGTATGAAAAAAAAGAAAATGTTAAAATATGAAATATTAAATAATATTTTTAAATAATTCTTTCTCATTAATATAAAACTTGAGAAAGTAGTTTTTTGGTATAAACAATACCAATATTTTAAAAAATTATTAAGTTTGAAATCTAAATAAGTTTGATTACTGAACTCTCCTAAGAAAATATTTCTTTTTAATGTGGAATGTGATTATAGTTTTCCCTTATAATGTCCATAAAAAGTAATTCAATCGAAGAATATATTCTAATTAGTGAATTAGTATTAGAACTTTTGATTAATTTTTTTGGAGCAATTGAAAATTTTTTACTATTTAAAAATGCATGTTAGCTGTAACTAAAGAAAGGTACTAACAGTATTTGAGTTACTTGCTAACGATTCAAATTTATGTATTCAAATCTTATTCAAATTTGCTTTTTCTTTTACATCATGTAAAAGTTACCTAGCTAATTTATTTTTCAGTTATTTTCCTTTCATGCCAGTATACCTTATACATTCCATAATTTCGATCTAATGTGTGTTTATGCATATTTAAAAACAGCAAGATGTATTACTGAAAAATTGCCTCTGCAAGTTTTTCGTACGACTTGTTTGTGAATCATTTGCATGAAATGAATGTTAATGCCTGATAGTTTTCTGTATGTAGATATTGTGTACGTAGAAGTGAAGGAATCTGAAATAATTTCAATTATATTTCTTCTTTGAATGCTCTTATTTATTTGTATGTCTGTAATCAAAACTTTGTAGAAAATTTTTTTTTTCAAAAATTATTTATGAACTAAAGATTTATTTCTTTACTAATGCATCCAATCTTAGATATTGTAATATTGGAACTTGGGTTTGATATTCAATAACAGAATTATTTTTTCTATTGGTATTTACTAAATAAAAAAGTGATTTCAGGAGATTTTACTAAAAAGTGGCATTTTATTATACATAAATTGATTTTCATGATAGTAAATGAAATGCAATGAAAATTTACATTTCTTAAAATATTTGTGATGTCTTTGTAACAGATCATGTGTAATAAATGTCACTATTGGGGGGTATAAAAATCTAAATTATTAATTTTTTCTCAAATCGATGAACATTGGTGATTTTAAAAGAATTGTTCTGTTGATTTCACATGGGTTAGAAGGTCAAGAATGAAATACAAGAACTATATTTTCTGAGAAATTTCTTTTAAATAGCATTGAAGATTCATATTTTTAATTTTTCAATTTATTCCTTTCCCGATCACTTAAATTTAAAATCCATTGACATTATAGGCATTTAATGTCCATTTTGAGCATAAGAATACACTGCTGGCCATTAAAATTCCAACACTAGGAAAGCAAGCAAATAACACATAACTTGTACTTATCCTGCATGGTGAAAGGAAAATATGATTAAATTTAAGGACAATTTGGTGGAATACTGAGCCTACAGTCACTTCACACAGCTGTCACATCTAGCAGCTAAAGTGACTCTAATCTGATAAGGCATCAAGTGGAACTGGGCTTATGACAAATCAGGCTCATGCTACTTCAGGTCTGTGCTACACTTCATTAATCACGGTTGACTACCCAATCTATCAGCTATCCATGACCAGAGATTTCTAATGGGTGAGAAATTTGGAGAACGTACTGACTGGTTTTAGCAACAATCAAACACTCTGTGTTTGAGGTAGGTCAGAATACAATGGACAACATGTGGCTTAACATTATCCTGCTACAAAAGGATGTCTCTAAGGGTTCTGAAATAGAGTACACCCACCCACCACAAGATCTGAGAAATATAATGCTGGTTGTTGTGATTTCCAGTATCACAAACGAAAGGTGTGTCAATCGAGTATATAATGACTGCCCATATCGTCATCCCATGTCCAAGGTTCATATAGCGATATCAATTGCAAACTTGCCACATGCATTCTCATTGATGCTTCCAGACACATATGTTCATCATGATGCTATGATCAGAACCCTGACTTGTCCTTCTGAAAAGAATACGTGTTGCCACTGCTGCAATTAGTTTGTTGGTATATGTCTTTGCTGCAGTGTCAAGGGAAATCGCAATAATTGTTGATAAGCAGAAAGTCTGTGCTGGTCCAAAAATGTTGAATTATTCATGCAAATAATTGTCGAGCTGCAAACAAGCCCACTTCCTGACTCATGGTCTATGATGTACAAACCTGTAAAGCCTACCTGACATTATATCTGGCTTCTCAGTCATTAGTGGTGGGTTCCTTCGAGCATTGCATAACATATGACCTTCATTAACACATTGATTTTATATTATCATGACAGTCATTGGAAACCAAACAATGCAAGTAGTAATATCGCCTAACAATAAACCGTATTCACAATACTGTCACCGTTGAATTTCTGACACATTCTGGTTGCTATTTCTTTTTATTCGAGTTTTAACAAGATTTCCTCACAAACTACCAACATTGAAAAGTGGTTTCCAAATGAGAAACCTACTGTGTAACTTTTCTTTCACACAGAGTTTGAGATTCCATTTCTACTTTCTGCATTGCTTGAATATGGTTAAATGCTAATCATTTGCTTACTTAGCATCTTCTTTTCACAGGAATTTGAGGTTTGTATCATCCCTCCTTCATTGTGCTGCAATTTTAACTGCCAGCAGTGTATATTATATTTAAAATTTCAAAAATATCGTAGGAAATCAATTTGATAATGTAAGAAGTTTTTAATGTATGTTAAAGCAGTATTATAATTGTTAGGGGCTTTTTCCTTCTCTTTATGTAATCTGATCAACAGGTGTTTTTTTAATGTTACCTGATTCATATTGTTAATTTGTACAAGTCAGGTTCGTTAAGTGCTAGTGAGTACTTAAAGGCTGTTAGTTTCAAATATATGCATCAATAACAATATTCTTTGTCCAATTTTTATTATACTCAGATGTTGCGAAAAAAATTCCTTTGTAATTTTGTCCAATTTTGCTGAATCTCACTTTTTTTTAATGTTTATTGGTCACAAATGTAAATGTGGATATTAATATTTTACATCAAAATCAATGAACTATTTGGATGTATCAATATGTGTACATGTTATATTTACTTGTATAAATGCTCTGATTTGCTGTTACAAATACTGTAATCATTGAATCTTTGAGAGTTATTTTTAAGTATTACTTTGTGGTTATTATTAATATACTTTAAATACCTTATTTTCAACATAGTCTGTTTTATATATTTTAGATATGTTGCACATTACGTATGTATTTATTTTATTTCTTTTTTGCCTCTTCCTATTTTTTAAACACTTTCTCTATTAATGAGTTTTTGGGGAAAAAATTCACATCTATTTGTTGATGACAAATAAGTTATTTTACAATTCTTTAATTTTTTTTTTTACAAGCATCTTTAAAAGCTTTCAAATGAAATTTCCTTTGAACATATAACTCTAAAGCAGGATAATTGGACTCAGTTAATGAATGTTATGAAAGAAAAGGCAGAATCTAGATGTATTCTTAGATCTGGTAAAATATTTCTTTTTCTTATAAATTAAACTAAAAATAATTGTTTGTTAATATTTATAGCAATATGACATTTTTGATTCTTTTTTCAAAAGTTTCATTTACGGTAACAAATGACTAATGTGCATATCCTCTTCAGGCCTGATGTATTTTAAAAAAGAAAAATTTGGGGTGGTTTGATTTTTCTAATAGTATAGTCAGAAGTACAAATGTGAGGAAAAAATTAAATATTTATTAGTAGTTTTGTTATGCTGAGAGGCACACATATGTGCACCTCAAGTCTTAACTGCTATCATAAAAACAAATTAATTTTTTCTCAATTACATTTAAACTTTTTTAAAAATAGAAGAAATACATTATAATTAAATTTTTAAATGTGAGATCTTTTGAAACAATTATTTCTTGTAAGTAGAGGTACATTTTGCATTTAGTATATAAAATGCAAGTTCTAAATTTGCAACCTTTATATCTACATTTTTGTGAAAATTTATCTGTCATAAAATAAGGGAACTGTCTGATTCTATCATATTGAGCATCGAACAACAGTTGTGGTTCAATCTTGTGATTCTTTCTTTGTATTTTATTATTTGTGTCATTTCCTGATGAGGAAATTTTAGGTCTCCAGCGGGGTTGTGGCGTATCATTTGTTTTATCTTCATGTTTCATAAGGTTTTACTTTTCTGTTTTCCAAATTAATCCTCTGTTGCAAGGTCCTGCTTTTACTTTATTGTAATATCTTGTGTTACCTCTGGGTATCATGTATACCCTCTTCATCTTCTTTTTCAACGAATTCATCAACCTCATCAGGTAACACTATATCTTAATTCTCATCACTTGAATCATCAGAAATGCAATCACTTTGATTCATAATTTCCACTATTTCATTTCATGTTAAATATTCTAAATCGGAATATAACAGTAATAAGCTTTTTTAAATATATGTTTGTAAATTAAAACTTAGGTTTAAAAATTTTTTTAAAGTATGGCCAGTTGTACATAAACAAAATATTAAATCGATCTCGAATTGGTACGAATTATGACCAGATTAAAAAGAGTTTCTATGTTAATTTTATATATTTCTAAATTTTTTGAAATTTGTTGACTAGAATATAAACATTATGATATATACGTATATATATATATTAAAGTTAAGTGTATAGCTATAAATCAGCAAAGTAAGCACATCGTGATAAAAAATATAAATTTCAGTTTGAATGCAATTTGCATCCAGAACCTAATAACCAGAGGTGCACAAATGTACACTTCAAAAGTTACTTCTAATTAGAATACTACAACTGCTAAAAGTGCATGTAATTATTATATGATCCATATATTGTTAGAAATTACTTACATCGAATAAAAAATATTTAAAGTTAAAAATTTTTAATTAAATATGAAAAAAATAACTTACTTTTTCGACTTCTTGTCGAGACGGCCATTGTTACCTTGTGTGTTGAAAATCTGGAAAAAAAATACAAGTATCACCATCAGGTAGTAAAACTGAAAAACATGAACTTGCATGAAAGATAACATTCAGTTTCACTTGGTTGCTTTCATTCTTTGATATGATACGAAGTAAAAACTGAAGGTACACATATGGGTAACTTGGGTCTGAAGAGGTTAAACATAATGAAAATCACCCTGATATGTTCATCAGCTAAGAGTTCTTAATTTATGTTATCTTGCAGAAAAGTAGACCTTAATACCACGGCATAATTTTATTATACCTATTAAAATTAAATAATTTTGAAAAATTTATTAATTTGCCTTTTAATTTTGCTAGTTGTATATAATGTATTTGAAAATCTTTTTACAATATGAAAAACAAATAATTGTAATCATTCTTATTTTGTGCATCAGTTATAATATTTAAATGTTTTCCAAAACAATAAATATTGTTATTGTACTTTTTCTATATCTGTTCTGACAAAAAAAACTTTTCCAGAGTGTTTTTTTTAATGCTCTTGGTTGCATTGAAAATTTATTGATGTATTAATGCTTTTTGAATTCATAAGTTTACTCTTGAAATGAATACTTTAAAAAACAGCACAAAAAGGAAATTTTATTTATTAAGTATTTTTAAGATTAATTTACATAATTATTTTTGTTTGTAATCATTTTAATAATAACCAGTGTTTTTTTTTTTTTTTTTGCATTGTCTGAAAACTATAATCCTTCTAATTAAACTGGATCTCCAGTTTATTTAATTTAGGGGGTTTTGTCATTACTTTTCATGCATTTGTTGTTGTTGACAGTTTTCATACATTTTTTATGATTGTTTTAGGAATATTCATAAAATGTTTAAGCAGAAAAAATTTCTAATTATCACTGAGGATATTTTAATGTTTTATTAAATACTAATTATGTCTGTTTAATATTGAAAAGTTACTTCTCATTAAATGTCTTAAAATCAAGAGCTAAACATGCATGCTTTTTTAAGTGATGTAACGCCAAAAAAACAGAAATGAATTACACTGCAATCATTAAAATATTACCCTACATTGACTAAGTTACAAACAGGGAACTTTGGATATTAATTTTGGAAAATCAATATGTTGTAAAAAGAATCTCTCTATACATACATATATTTAAAAAGAAAATTTTTGTTAGTTGCATGAATGTACACTTTTAACGATTATACTTCTTACACATGTGTGATAAATTTTGTAAAAATCATTTTCCAATTACAAAGTGTTCTACAGTTGTGACTTCAAATGTTATATCTGCTTTAAATATGTTGTTGGATGTCAGGATTTTGTGCAAAGTCATGATTTTTGCCTTTAATATTTTATAAATTGGTTAAATACATACTTGGCAACAGTGAGGCTTTGGGTCCTCTAGAATCCTACTGCCCCCCTCCTCACGTTACGCCACTGTATGATTGTGTATTACATAGTTATAAATGTAAGCAGAAACGTTGACAAATTCTAGGAGCATTTAATTCTGACTGGAACTTCATCTCCTATCAGGATTTGTTTGACATACATGTTTGTAATCTCAAGTGTAGAAAATGTTAAAAATTAAATTTTGAAGTTAAACCACATGCGCAAATGATAAGTAAAAAAAATGAGTTAAGAAGTAAAAAAAATTTAATTTGTGAAATGACTATATGAAAATAGAAGACGGAATTTTTCATATTTATCTTAGTGAAAAATTTGAAGCATTTATTACTTCAGAAAATTGATTTTTGTCCTATCTGAAGGCAGCTTTGCTGATCTGATGGAATGTATGGTTTTCTGTTCATTGGCTTTAGTTATATACTATTGAGTGTGTATACCTAAATGGTTCAAATATATTGATCGACATTAAATAATATATTTAGCTGTATAGTTAAATATTTTTGCTCTAATGAGGAAGTACCTGCTTTTTCTACAATCATCAAAAAAAAAATACTACATCCTTAAGAATTTTACAGTTTTTATTCAATCTGAATAAAATTGATATCAGTGAAAATTATTTAAAAGGAACTAAATTATTGTGTAATAAATTTAATAAACTAGCCTAAGTAATGTAATAACATCTAAAATTTTCTCATTATTGTTGTCTAATTTTTGTTTCATGTGTGGGATTTTTTATTATAAAACCTAAATTCCAAATTTTGTAAAATTCTACTTGAGAGGGGGGTTGCAAGGGCTTAACAGATTGATCCCCTAATATTGAATGTAAATTAAGTATGTAACTGTTGGCGAAAAAATTTCAATTTCACATTTTTAAAAGCTTTTACCTAACGATACATAATCCTTTTAATGATTCTAAAAACATGAAAAATTACTGGATGAAATTAAATATAATTATGAAAAGGCTTTATAGGTCGAAATATTTATATCTTTAGATTACTCAAATCATAGATCCTTAAATTCAAAATTTCTTGCAATTCACTTTATTAGTTCAGGAAATATTCAATTTTGAAATTACGATCGGACGAAAATCGTGGGAGTTGAAGAAACTGTAGTATACAAATTTCAGTTATCGATCTAACCATCATGTAGTGTTAAGAAAAACTGCATAAATCATTAGAGCGAAAGAACTAATGTATAATATGCCCCCTAACAACTTTATCTTGAATAACTTCAGAATAATTGATTGGATTCGCCATGTTATTCAACTTACTAATATTACAGTTTAGCGTTTCCTTTGAATTATATATAGTATATCAATTTTATCAATCTACAGTTTGAATTGCGAAAATTATAAAAAGTGCGCCCCTATTTTTCAAAACTGAAAATGGTAAGTGCATGAATAAAATAATAAAGTTTTTCAAAACTTTTACGCTTCTTGACAGGTATGATGATATCTCATTGTTATGGTGTTCAGCAAAATATCCTTCCAGGTACTTTGATCATTGTATTTACAGATAAGATTCTACTATCGCATGAAACTATGTCAGTATTATTGAAAAATAGGATTTCTTCTCTCTTAAAATTCTAGTATCATCCCTCTGAACACCAATGAAGTCCTATGACACATTTAACAAAAGAAAATTTGTGATAATATTATATGAATGTATTTAAGAACTTTTTTTTTTTGCTACGATCATCACTGTACAAAGAGTGCTCTGTCTGATGAGTCACTATTCTTTCTTCTAAAATGCAAACGAGTCTACAAATACTTATCCTTCATTTCAGATGTAAACGTAAGTGTTCTGTTTCAATGATGCTCAAAATCTTCTATTCATTACCTGTAAATACACATGTGTGCTCTCATCGTCCTCAGTGGGTACAGCAAAATACTTTTCTCGACCAACAATATCTTTCCCACACTCTATCATTAACTCATGTAAATAAAGTATTAATTTCTGCATATTAGAAAAGTATCACCATCACAATGATTGGAGCTTTTTAAAACCTTCTCTGTCCCTTTCATATATCCAAAAAGAATTATATTTCAAGTTGTAAAGTACGATGGTATTTGCATTCACAGCTTTATTTTATTTATTTCCCTAGTACATGTCATACTTATTAGTCTTCCTATTTTCTAGTCAAATTTCCTTTTCATTATAAAGCATTTTTGATGAAAAATACTGTAGCTGTGTTAATGTGATCAGTATTAATCATTTAACATCTGAACAATTGGACCATTTTTTCATTTATTCTTTTAGAAATATCAATACTTTATTCAATTCTCCCAACAAATCAATACCATATTTTGTACCTACATCATACCAGTTTGAATAATCTCAGCTGCAAATATTTGTACTATTGACTTGTTAGTATTTAATACCGTTGATAGATAATGTTATCTTTATGATACTTTTTCATACTGTTTCATTGGATTGATTGAAATGTTTAGAGTATAAAATTATTAATGTACAATAAATGTTCTCATGTGTTACATTGACATATATTGAGGATTTTTGTAAACTGAAATTATAGTTCTTATAGTACATAAAATAGTTTCAGGTGAATTAGTAATAGATTTTAGTTATTTTGTGCCTGCCATTTGTATAGCATTTTAAAAGTAAAGCTTTATTCTGAAAATCAAAATAGGTTAATTTATCTGTAGATTCCAATATGAATTATTTGATTTGTTTTTAATGAAAATATTGTGAAAAATCCCTCAATGATATTATTTAAAATAAATTTTTAGGGTGCAATATTTTTGTGAAATTCCTATGCTCGTACTTCTTATTGATGTACATTAAATAATTTTATTTTGTTCAGTACTCTTTGGAACGATATATATAATATGCCTTTTTTTTTTTGGTACTGTATTTGTTGATTTTTTTTTGGATGGTCTATTCATTAAACTAGGGAAATGAACATTTTTATATTGTAATAGCATTTCATTTATTTCCTTTTTTTTCTGTTATAACTACTCTCATATTCTCACGAGGTTTGTAAAATATCGTTGCAGTGATGTTTTTATGTATTTGTTATAATTTTTGTTTTAGTTTCGTTGAGTAGTAATTTTGGTCAGTCAGAATAGTAAATATTAGGTAGCTTATTATCGAATTATGTTGTATTTTTCATCTTAGTATTGTTAGAAATATTCACAATTGTACTGCATAAACGTTGTGCCACTGCTGAATTATACTTTTAAAGCTCACTGTTGCTTACTGATAAATTATTTTGAAGTGAAGTACTGAATATTTCAGAATGTAATTTTTTTACTGAAATTTGTATATTTCTTACTTGATTTTAAAATTTTGGTGAACTGCAATTGTTAATGTAAAATTTTAAAAGTTATCTGTATAAGAACCACATTTATAAGGTAGCATAAATCCTTTTTATGAACAATGTTCCTCTTATAATGCCTGTGTATGTTTTAATTTTATATATTAAAAAATCTATGTAAGGAAAATCTGTATTATGATTTTATACTTGCTGTTAGTTTTGATGAAGGCTAGCTATACAATTTATAAAGTGTATATTTGTAATTTATAGGTTAGATTATCAAGATTGTAGAGGGGTTAGAGATTTTAATTTAAGCACTGTCACATTGCCCTTTAGATTTCAAATGGTTTCTATTAATCAAAAGAGATTAAAACACTTAGATTTGTTCAATTTTTTGTAAATAAAGTATATTTATTCAGGCTTTAAAAATTTATAGGCATTTTTTTTTTCAAAATTAATAAATAATTTAAATATTTCTTAACATTTTAATAAACCATTTGATATAAGTTCTAATTGTTATAAGAATATAGTTTAGTTTGTTTGTATTAAGCTAAAACTTGGCATCTGAAAACTAAGAATTTTTTTTTTGAACTATCATATTTTCAAAGCATACATTGATCCTGCCTGTACATCATTTCATCTCAATGTTTCACTACTTACAGTTTTAGAGACCAGTAGGTTTCTCTGAATACTTATCTTAAAAAAAAATGTAATTTTGTTTATTTATGAATCACAAATGAACCTGGTAATATTTTGTTTCTATGAAATTGCATATACTTGTATATCCGGTTGTTTTCTGTCTTTTCTATGTAACAGTGTTGTGCCGTGTGATATATCCTTGTTTATTTCGAAATATCCATCCATTCAAGTTTGAGACTCATTTTTATGTACAGTATTGCAATTCTAACAAGTGTACTTTTAAAAGCTTTGCTGGCTACTAATGGTGTATGCAGATGCTAAATCTTATTTGTCTAATAATTGCATATTGTTTTTGATGTATTTATGGCAAATTGTAGTTTGAATAATATTATATATAATGTACAAGTTGTTCACGCTACTTGATGCTACCATGTGCGTCCAGATACACTGCAAAATTGTTTTCTTCTAACCATCTTAAACATTCGTAGTGCTATCAGCACAATTTGTGTCTTTTGAGTGATAATTATGTATTCACAACTATTTGCATAAAAAATAAAATAAAACACAAAATTCTTGTTTATTTAATATATATATTTATTCTTAAAAGTTTTTTTTTAATTTGTTAAATTCGTCTAAGCTCTGACTAATAATGTTATTTCTGATTTATGAACATTACAAATAAATTAAGTGGTGTGAATTAAAAATTTGTGTGCGATTTTATATTTATGCTCACAATATAGCATTAGGTCAACGAAATCGCATTGTCCGTTCTTAAGTTTTGATTGACTGTTTTTGCTTCCCTGCTTCGTCCTTATATATGTTACGAAGAACCTTTTGGAATTTTCTCGAGAAATACTTATCCCAGAAATTTCTGGATTTTTCCAGAAACATATATCTTTGCCTCCAAATTTATGAACTTGGGGATATTTGATGACCAAATTAGTCACTAAAGCTGGTCACCAGACCACTTATTCATTTCTATTATTGAAAGAGAAATCTTTCTAAATCGGCAAACAATCTTTCCGGCAACAATACCGCTTCAACAGAGAAGCAACCAGAGTCAGAAATTTCCGTAACTTTATGTGATGAAACATGCGTTAGTTATGTTATCCGTTACCTAGAATTTAAAGTTATCGCTTTTTGCAAATTATGAATATTTAATAGCTCGACATTTGTAAAGGAATAATTTTATTTTTTTTACTGGGCTTCTGGAACCGAAAGCAGAGACATTTTTAGTTTCTCATTTCAAAAAATCGACAGGTTTTCATTAATTTACAACTTCTTTAAGTATGGAAGACTTAGCGGAAGCACAGTCCAATAAATAAGTTACATTTTTTTTATTTCTAAGCGAAATCTTAGGGATTGAACATTGGCATTAAAATCATATTTAATGTTTATTTTCAGTATTTAGATATGAAACATTTTCCAACAAATTAATGCGTTAGAAAAGTGTAGAATTATTTCTCTCTCTCTCTTAAATTTGCAATTGTTTCATTTACTACCTTACAATAACTTTTTTCCTCGCAATCAGATCGATGAATCTGAAACATTTTCTTACATCTTGTACATGGTTCAGTTACAATTTTGTAGTGAGAACTTACATGGGAATGCCGAGAGCAATTAAAACAACAACCTTCATTTTCTAATTTCGATATTTTTTTCTGCATAGACATACTACTACATTGGTTAGACTCATGTTAAATATAACAAAATAAACAACTGCATTTTAAGTTGTTAATGCAGCAGCTATTAGTATGAACAATTTTTTTTAATTTTTTTTTATTCGTGTCAAGTTTAAAGAAACTTGTATTTTATACCGTAGTAGAATCCTGTAATAAACATGAAATCTTCTACTATTTAACTTCATTCCTAATTAATGTTTTCAATTCTTGAAAATCAATCCCCCCCCTTTATGATCATTTTCGATTAAAATTCAGACCAATGTTAGGATTAAAAGATTTTATGGTGTGTGTGTGAACTGATGCTATAGAATGTAGTAAAGAAGGAAAAGATAAGTTTATTAAACAATATAAAGATGTATTTACTGAGACAATTAAATTTTTTCAAATAAACTATACCGGGGTGGGCATTACGTCGATCGCGATCGACCGGTGGACCGCCAAGACAATTTGGAGTGACCGCCTGAAGATAAGCCGTTAGAGTAATTGAATACGGAAATATTCAAATTGGCTGACAGTACGCAGACTAAGTCTTCTACTGACTATAATTACGAGAACTTACTTTAGATGGAAATGTTCTATTTTTTCATCATTTTTTTTATTTTGAATTGTTTGATAATAAATGCTTCATTAGATATTATGTTTGTAGCTATTATTATTTTGTTTCTATTTTGCGTTTTGCTTTAAATGTGGTTTCAAAAAAATGAGTTTTTCATTTCATTTACGTATGTAAGTACATATTCCGTATTTATTAAGTTATTGTTGACTTTTTCCTTACCTCACCACACCTACGACCCTGGGCAATGAGCGCACTCGTGAATTTTTCAAAGGAGGCGTGATTCCTGCCCCATTACGTTGCCAAACATAATTTGTTTTCCTTTTGTAGATTGTCGGGAACAAAGAAGAGTAAGAAATAAATTATAAAAAAATAATTTGCATTTTTTAAAAAATTGTAATAACAAATACTTAATTAAATTTTACGTACCATATACATGGGATTATAATCGATCGAGAAAAAAAAAGAATCATGGGCTATGGAGGAGGGTTCGGATCCATGGATCGTGTGGATCACATTTTCGTGTGGATCACTCACACTAAAAGGATCGCAACACCTTGAAAACATTAGAAGTAGCCCGTACCCTGGAAAAGTCTGCCCACCCCTGAACTATACCATATAACTTTGAAAGATAGTGCTGTGCTTTTGTAATTCACCCTCAAAGAAATGTTCTTCAGGTTTTGCAACCTAGGTTAAACTGGTACTTTAAGATAATTTTTAAAAAAGAGAGAATAGAGTGTCAAATATAAACCAACTGATTGAGTACTAAGCTAGTTTATTATAGAAAACTGAATGAAAATCTAAAATTATGTTTAGACCCTAGAGAATTTAAGAAAGTAATTAAAAGAGGATATTATCAAATTCGGCGTACAGATTATCTATATATATAAAGGAGAAAAGCGACTCACTGACTGACTGACTAATCACGATATCTCTGGAACTATTCAACCTACATACTTGAAATTGGTAGACATGTTCCTTTCATAGAGTAGACAATCAGCTAAGAACGGATTTCCGAAATACGAAACGCAAGGGCGTTACGGGGGTTAAGGGGCGTTATAAATAATTGTTTCCATGTTTAAACTACTCAATGTACATTTTGAAATTGGGTTAGCAGATTCCTTTCATACAGTAGAGATCCGCTACAAAATGAGTTTGGTGAAAATCGTCCCCCAAGTGGCGTTGCAGGGGCTTAGGGGCGTTATAGATAATTATTTTCATTTTTAAACTATTTGACGCACTGTCTTTAAATTTGATAAATAGATTCCTTTCGTAGAATAATGATCAGTTACAAAACGGGTTTTGTGAAAACAGACTTTTAAGGGGCGTTGCGGGGGATTAAGGGTAATAGATAAATATATCCGTTTTTAAACTACTTCACCTACCTGCTTGAAAATTGGTAGGTAAGTTTCTTTCTGGAGTAAATATCCGCTACAAAATGGGTTTTAAAAAATTGACCCCCAAGGGGTGTTGCGGGGTGGGGGTTTAAGGGGCGTTATAAATTCCGATTTTTTAACTATTAGATGTACAGTCTTGAAACTTAGAAGCAGATTCCTCTCATAGGGTAGAGATACGCTACAAAATGGGTTTCGTGAAAATTGCCCCCAAGTGGCGTTGCGGGACTTAAGGGGCGTATAGAAATTATTTCCATTTTTAAACTATTAGACGCACAGTCTTTATATTTGAAAAAAAGATTTCTTTCATAGAGTAGAGATCAGCTATAAGAAGGTTTTGGAGAAACAGACCTCTAAGTGGCGTTGCGGGGGATTAAGTGGCGTAATAGATAAATATTTTCGTTTTTAAACTAACTGACTTACCTGTTTGAAAATTGGTAGGAATGTTTCTTTCATGGAGTACATATCCGTTACAAAACGGGTTTGGGGAAAATTGACACCCAAGGGGTGTTGCGGGGGGTTAAGGGCAGATATAAGTAATTATTTCTATTTTTAAACTATTAGACGCACAGTCTTGAAATTTGGTGAGCAGATTCCTCTCATAGGATAGAGATACACTACAAAATGTGTTTGTGAAAATAGACCCCTAGGTGGCGTTGCGGGGTTCAAGGGGCGTTATTGATAATTTTTTTGCATTTTTAATTTATTGGACGCACAGTCTTCAAATTTGGTAAGCATTTCCTTTCATAGGTGCAATTCCCCTACAAAATGGTTTTGTGAAAACAGACCCAGAAGTGGCGTTGCGGAGGCTCAAGTGGCGTTATAGATAATTATCCCCATTTTTAAACTATTAGACGTACAGTCTTGAAATTTGATAAGCAGATTCCTTTCGTAGAGAACCGCTACAAAATGGGTTTCGCGAATATCAACTACTAAGTTTAATTTCGGGAGATTAAGAGGCGTAATCGATAAATATTTCCATTTTTAAACTATTTGATCATCCTGCTTGAAAATTGGTAGGCATGTTCCTTTCATGGAATATAATTCCTCTAACAAAGAGTAAAAGAAAATTGACCCCTAAGGATGGTTGCGAGGGGTCAAGAGGAGTTACAGAAAAATATTCCTGTTTTTAATTGTTAGACCCATATACTTGAAATTTTTTAAGCATGTTTCTTTTGTTGAATAGGGATGCACTAAGAATGTATTTTAAGTAAATCAAGTTCTGCGGAGGGGTGCAGGGGTTACTGGGACGTATTGACACAAAAAAATCCTTTTTTCGAGCTACAAGGACTATAATAATGAAATTTGGTTTGCATTTTTCTTTTGTTGAATTGAAATCCGCTAAGAGAGGTTATTTTGGAAAACGGCTCTCAACACGGGATTACGGGGATATTGATAGTAAAACTTTTGTTTGTTTTCTGTTTGATTTAGACTTGAATTTTGGCTTGAATGTTCAATTTACGGAGTAGAGATCCACCGCGAAAATTGGTTTTGCGGGAATCCACTTGGTTTTTGGGTTACGAAAGAGCAAACATCATTCTATATTTCAATTTTAGAGATTTTTAGAAAATACAAATTAGATGAGTTCTGCCCTTTTTATTTATCAAGAGGTGACAGTTACAGGTCTAAGTATATTTTTCAATACAATCGAATTCTTAATGCTAGGACTTAGATATCAATAATTTATACATATATATAAGCAGTAAAAATTTATAAAACATCATGAAATACCCAGCGAAGCAGGCGGGTAACAGCTAGTAAACTATATATTTGAAGCATTGAGGTGAAAGTGTTCACGCGGGTATATGTTAGGCGGTGGCATAACGTACACCTCCGCATTGCGGTAGGGGGGGGGTGAATCTAGGAGGCCCAAAGGCTGACTGATACTAAGTACGGCTTGGGGCCAAAAACCTGACTTTGCAAGGGGGCCCTAATATTCTCCGTTACTCCACTGATGTCAGGATTAGGTAATTTGGTATTTATTGATAGTTTTTCAAATCAGGAACTTTATTTAAATATTTTAAAGATTTGAAATTATCTGCGCAAAATTTGTGGGTATTGGAGAAGACTTCATTTTTTTAATACCCTTTTATAAGCTTCACTTGTGTGTAACGGAATCTTTGAACTCAATTTTTTCCCACTTTGAAACGTCAGATTAATTTGAAATTTAGCTCACTTTTCCAGGAACTATAACAATACAATAATTTTATAATTTTGTTCCATTGTCATGATCAGGATCATTATGATTAACGATTTCTCATTTTCAGATCTCATCCCGCACCTGGCGACTAATTTCAGATCCCATTCCCAGATTTGGCAACGAAAATTTTTTGTTACAACTTAGTTCGATTAACAATAAAAGGGTATTTTTTAGTTTTTTTAAACTATAATTTATTTTATCTGGATAATGACCTCAAGAACACTGCTCTTAATGAACGCCTCTGGCATCCATAACTGTCCCCAAATAATGAAAACACCACCTCAGTGGCGTTCTTTTTTACTACTTTTTTTATTATTAATTTTTCAAAATAAAAACTATACTACGTTTTAAATTTTTTTTTCCATTAAGAAATCTTCTATATAAATGTACTTCAATATATTAGTACATAAATTAGATGTTTCCCATGGGTTCAAAGCTTCTCATGTGTCCAATCACTTTTGTGTAGAGTAATACAAATTCCGTGTACATTCATATAATTTGGAGACCGCTGTACCCTAATAGCCATTGTCGCTTAATTTCGTGGCTTTCATTGTTTAAATGAGGTCTCGGACTCAAATCCTATTTCAAGAATGGAATGAATATGGATGAGTAGAATAATGTATTTTAATACACGTTAAGCCAAGCCAAATATTAAATTCCTCAAGTGGTGCTGTAAAATTGATTTATTGATTGATTGTTTTTCAGCAACGCTTTTCTTAACTAGCAATTTAGTAATTCGAAGGTATTAAATCAGTTCCTTCAAAAACCAAGCAAAATAGAACGTGTCAAAACAACGAAGTTAAAAAAAGAATTTCTCACGAATCACACAATTTTAAAAAATTATACTATTATCGACGCAAAGTTCAGCCTTTATCTCCTGAATTACAGACTGAATATTATCGGAGAGCATCGCCGTAAATCGGGGGCGTCTTATCTACACGAGAACAATTTTATGATATGTTACGTAATTATTAATATTTATCGATATAAAAGAAAACATTTTAAAAGCCCTTTGCTCACTCTTTATCACAATATTTTCTCTTCCTTCTTCTGCTTACTTTATTTACTTGTAAGTTATCGATTGCGCTGAACAATCGCAATGGACTTTGTAGTTTATAATTGTTTACTAAAATAATTGGAGGTACTTTTTCAACTTATCCCCCGTGCTTATATTAAAAAATAATAAATCAATGAATGTGTATGAATCTGTAACTTTTAACACTTACTGAGATTTTACTCGTAGTATTCAAGGTAATATACAGAATTAATCTCAGATTAATTGTACTATTTTGTAATGAAATTTATAATGAATATTTCCTTATCAAAATCCACAATATTTATTTATTTTAATTTTTCTATAAATACTCTACCTGGTATACCCGTTCTTCGTACGGGCGAATTGAAAAATTAAACGATACAGATTGAAAGTTAAAGAAGTTTTTAATGAGTTAATTTACGCGAATTGCAAATTAAACACACACAAAAAAAATCTTTTTGTATATCTGTACCTCATCTGAACAGAAAATCTTATTTTTTAAATTTTAAGTCTGTAGTTATAATAGGTGATAAAAAGATTTTTTTTTATTTATAACGTCCCTGTATCTTCCTTGTGGATTGATTTTTGTAAACACCTTCCTAAGCTGATCTGAACTCAGCAAGTTATAAATTTTGTGTAACGAATGCTTATATATATATATATGTAATAATCCCCATTAATTATTCTTAATAACTTTTAATTACCTTTGGCCCATCCCTTCAGGACCAACGTTTTAGTAATAAGTTAACCAGCCGTCTAACGAAAGGATTTTAAACTACATCCATCCACCCACACAGATCACGTGAATTAAGCTGCCTATAAATACCGAGACTCCTGGAGATCGTTCCTCTTTCGCTTCTTTTTTTGCATCAACATGTAGCCGGCTGCAGTGTGTTTGTGTGTGCTTAGATTGTGTCGTCCCTGTAATGTCTTATGTGTTCAAGATGGATAATAAACAATTTTCTTCAATCACCGTACTGCCTTATCAATCTCATATAAAGAATCCATTCCAAGAATATCGTCGTATTATATATATATATATAATAGAGTGTAAATACTTAACATCTGGTTGCGTTATACGTTAATATTACTTTCTGTTGTATTTATTTTATGTTAAGGTGTTTAAGGTAATAATATGATAAGACGGTAGTTTTCGCATGAATTGTTTTTATATAATTCCTAGTTTTTGAAGGGCTAAAATATGAGAGGGAGGATACAATTTTTCCTCAAAAAAAGGAAGGGATTGTCTTGAAATGTCTGCTTTTAATAAATATAGCGTAATAAGATAGTTTTGAGCATTGAGATGTCATGGCTCAAGTATTTTTCTACATATCTAGTTATGATTAAAATTTCAAGGTATTCTTACTAATAAGGAAGAATATCTTTTTAGCTAATTTAAATTTCTAGATATATTGCCAAAAAATTTTAAAAATTAAATTTTATATAATTATTCATTTATTTATTTATTTATTATTTTTTTTTTTTGCTCAGAAATTTTTTTAAAACACAATATTAAGAATTCAATTTGGATAAATGTTACGCCAATAACAACATAATTTCATGCCAAATCTGAATTAGTATCAATTGAACATCTTTATTTTTTGAAACCTTAAATAAAAATTCACGGTAGTTTCTTCAGAGTTACATTTAGTGATATTCTCCATCTGTAGATGCTTTTTGTCTTTTCTTTAAATTTTATAAGCATTTAAGACATTTTTATTCAAAAGTTTTTACAAAAAAATATATAATTTTCTTTTTATAAAAACGGGTTGAAGAAATACTAAGATGCTTTGTAAGACATTTTCCCAGTTCCCCCTTTTTTCCAGTCTAATGGATTTAATCACAAGCCATTTTAACAGTTCTTGGCTAAACATTTTGGAGGCTAAATATGGTGATGTTATGTTGAGTGTGTATTACGCGTAAGTACGTTGGTTGAACCGTGCTTGCATTTTTTGAACAACGAAGTTCAAAAATTCATGACATTTAAAGAATATCTATTCCCGGGTTCAATGATGAGAACAGGTAGAGAGACCGTATTTCTTGTTGATATTACAGATCCTTTCAATGATTTGAACTACTTATTACTGAGATAAATCTACTTGTTTATAATTTAAGATTCTGTGAATGCTTTTGAGATAAAATTTATCCTATGGGAAAGTCAGTTGCTAAATAAGAATTCCATTTACTCTCCAAAATTGATAGATGTAAAATTTTGAAGAATTCTTCTGCATGGAATCTTCTTATTTGATTATGTACAGTGCATTTCAATTTGAAAGAGCAATTCAATGTTCCGATGTTCGTAAGAATGAAATTTTTATGAAAAAACTTTCCTCGTCGTTTTCAGTAGGCATTGGAAGTTTTCCATCTGAATTTCGATTAGAATTTACAGATTTGTATTGTGACTGTAGTAAAATGCCAATTTTTTTGAAAAACCCTATTTTAATTGATTTTTTTCCTTTTTAAAATACATAGCCAAAGACACACACACACAAGTATCCAAAAATTCGTAAACTTGCATTATTCATGCCTTCTATCTTTGGCAGTACCTACATAAGTAAACAGTTTTTCAGTAAAGTGAAGAATATATCAAAAACAAGAACACGAGAAAATTAATTCCATAGAAAAACTTAATCTGATATGCATACACATTTATAATTTTCAGTTTTATTATTTTTTTATTTTAACTTTTTTTTAGTCATGGAAGCCCTAGATTTGATTCGTTAAGCCCCAGGGTTCCGCGAAACACAATTTGAAGATAAATGGTGTACAAAATAGGAACGGATTAAAAAATATGTATGTGCATTGTTTTAAATTTAGACATAGGAATAAATTTCCACATAATTTTTCGAAAAGCCTGCAAGCAAATACGTTTATTAATTTTGACTGAATAAGATATATTTTTATCTGTTTTGGGATTTGAATTTAAAATAAATTGGATTAAAAAGTACATTTATAACATCACTTGTATCTCAGATCCTAAGCATTGAAAATCCGTTCAACAATAAAGTATAGTTTTAAAAAACTAAGAAAAACGCTTTTATGTTTAATCGAATTATAAAATAAAAAAATAATTTTTAATATAAGAATAAAATGATTAACGAGAAAATTAATGTCATTGGGGGTAAAAGCGTGGGGTGCTCTATATTAATTGTTATAATTTCTTACTAGTTCTATTCCGAAATGCTGAGTTAGTGTAAAAATGCAGTACAAAGCACCCCACGCGTTTACCATAATGACATTAATTTTCTCGTTAATCATTTTATTCTTATATTAAGAATTATTTTTTTAACTTTTAGTTCGATCAAACATAAAAGGGTGTTTTTTTAGTTTTTTTAAACTTTTATTTATTTTTCATTTTTTTAGTTCGATCGTAATAAAAGCATGCATTTTTATTTTTTTTAACTATAATTTATTCATCGATGAATTAATCTTAAATACGCCATTTCTTAGAATCTGGAATACCCATTGGCATCCTATCAGTGCGTCGATACGGCCTGGTTTGCAAAATGTAGGATCAGCCAACTGAAGGAGATCTGGAAGAGCTAAGTTTGAAATATTTCTCACTAAAAAGAGCTCAATATTCTATCTGAAATTTGCATCAACATTAAACACAAAAGTACACTTTTTGAATCGAAGATTTTGTGAGGAATTATTTAATCCGGTGAGACCTCTGAATCAATGCTCAGCTGTTTTGGTAAAATGAAGCAATGAATGATGTTTCATTCCACGGATCCGACAAGAGAATTTAGAAAAACAGATTTTATGTCTGAGGTTAGTGGTTAGAACTGTGCTTCTCAAACTTTCCATATTTGCGACCCAATTTTCAGTCATAATTTTCATCGCACCCGTCCTTATACAACAATAATGTTTTGAATGCAATAATTAGGTACTTCGACGCTAAAGCTACAATGCGACTGTAATACCATATAAACTGCATATATCATCAATATATGCAATATGTTCTGTATATGGCAAACCCATGGAAGTTTCTAGTAATTACTAAACTTGCTTTTTTAATTTAGTATTGACAAATCAATTATTAAATACTTTTAACCGCACTGATACATTTATAAGTATCTTATATCAGGGTGAATATGAGTTTTATTTTTTATCATGTCAGAATGTATTTTGTTTTGTTTCCTTTCGGTAAATTAACGATTATTTTAAATCTTTTTAGTTTGGACTTATCGATATGCTCACGCCCCCCACTTAGGGTTATTATGCCCCCGCCCTCAGGAGGCGCACCCCACAGTTTGAGAAACGCTGGTTTAAAACACAAATATTTTTTTTCACATGCACGAGTCTTTTTTTTTTTTTTATTTCCATTTTCAGAAAAACCTTGACAAGAAACCTTATGGTAAGAAACTGCGGACGCAAACGTTTTCGCTTTTATAGGGTTGTAACTTAATCTTTTAGTCGCCAAATCTGGAAACGGGATCTGGAATCATATACCTTGAAATGGTATATAGAATTAGTTGCCAAATCTGAAAACGGTATAATGAATTAGTTGCCAAATCTCGAAATCATTGTTCCTTATGTCCTAATCAGGACAATGGGACTAAGGTTTGCAGCCCCGGGATTAAAATAACTAATGCCGGGATTTAATTTTTGACTGAATTATATTTCGAAATTTTTTTTCAAAGTATTGTGAATCTGGTATTACTTTAATGTATCTTATTTACTTATTTTGTACTGCATACGTTTAATGTCAGTTCTCTTATGTGTTGAACCTTGAAGGGTTTGAGGCGGGTGCGTATGTTAAACCGTGGCATTTGTTATTTTTTCTCTTATTTCCTTCTGTAAATTTCTCCCCTTCAAGAGTGGGGTCAGAAAATGAACATTTCTCCCACCCACAGGATGTTCGGTGTCAGCTAACTTGAAGGGGACAGAGGCAGTTAGAATTTTTGGAAGATATCTAGCTACAGGAGATGTTATATTTTATTCTTCTGAATCTACTCTCATTGTCGGTGCTTGCGCTGATTTTGAAGTTAATTTTCTCAAGCACTTAATGCAATCTCTTCTTTTTAGAGTCTTATTTTTATAATTTATTAAAAGTTTATTTTACATTTTTAGTATTATTAATTAACAAAGGGCAAGGATCATAACGTTACAGTCACTCAAAATCCTAACGATGAGAGATTAAAGCTCGAAAGAGCTAGGCACTCTGGTCATCCACCGAACGAATTATATTTTACTCTTGAGTGAAGTTACTTGAGATTTTGAAATAAATTTTAGTGATCTCTACCATCAGCAGACTCATTTTTGAATAAATTGGCCTGATGATGTTAGTCCAAATCAATCTCTTACATTAAGCTCGTATAAAATAGCAACAGGTAATAATGCTTTTAATTTTAAATTATGATGTATTTTTAACTTATAAATTTATATACAAATACTACAGTACCTCCTGTAAGATACACTTTGAATAAGGCATAATTAATGTTGCTACCTGTCGCTTTGAATATGGACCTTATGTATTTACCTCTCATTTAAGGAAATTCTATTTAAGCTAGGGTTTGCAGCCCCGGGATCCCGGTGTTTCTTCAAATCCCGGGATTAGTTATTTTAATAATAACTAATATATATAACTATATATAATAATTTTTGCCTAAATTATGTTCTGAAATTTTTTACTCATTAAAATTTATATAGAGAGCTTCCACTTCCGGAATGAGACATTGCGCAACATTCATTGATATTCCCCAGTAATTTTAAAAAATGTGACTCATTTGTTTGATGTGTTTATAATAAATTTTGATTTTTCTTTTCTGAATCATAATCAGGAATCATTTTTCTGAATTATCAGTTTAAGTCAATATAAAAGATGTGTTTTTTTTTAAAAATATTTCTCTCTCTCTCTCTTTTATATATCAAGAGGTAAATTGAGAATAATATTATTTTGTTATATTTGTAAGTAAAATCTTATAAGCTGTTATTGCTGTTTGGAGCATCGAAAAGGTATTTCTTCAAAATTCTTTCCGAATATTTAAAGTTTGTGAATTAACTCATTTATTGAATGTTTTCTTTTTTAATATACAGAGAGATAAATTTAGTTATATTATTTTCTTATTATAAATATATTTTCTGATTAGATTGCATGTATTAATATTTAAATATTGTTTAAAATATTTCGAAAAGGTACTTTTGAGAAAACTAAAAAACAGAATTTTATCGAACTGTGAAATATACAATGTATTTATTATTATTATTTAAAACATTGAAGTGTGTTTTTTGAGTATTTTTATTAGAGTTAATTTTAGTGTTGTTATGATTAACTTCTAGTGTTATATGTTAATAAGATTTTTTTAAAAAGGGAATGTATACCTATATTTTTTATGTGAGTTGTATAAGTAGAAAAATGTTTTAGATTAAAATTTATGAGAATCCATTCTATCATTTGTACGTGCTGTGTACAG
This sequence comes from Trichonephila clavata, assembly GCA_019973975.1. NCBI lineage: Eukaryota > Metazoa > Arthropoda > Arachnida > Araneae > Nephilidae > Trichonephila > Trichonephila clavata. The sequence goes on from BMAO01001301.1 coordinate 133,865, forward strand.
GTATATGTGAGCTTGTTGGAAAAAAGGTTCAGTTCAGACTTCATAATTTTAATTTTGAAAAATATACTTCTTTAGAATGTCTTACCATACAGTTATCAATTCTAAATATAATAAACACAAAAAATAGTGTTTCAGTGAAAATAAAAAATAGGGCCTTTTTATTTTGTTTTAAATTTACAATAAGATTTTGGAAAATGATTGATTTTTAATTTAAATGGGTCAATTTTTAATGAATTCAAATTGTACTATTTTTAGTGAATTCATTGTGTATTATTTTTTATTTGTTTTTTTTTATAATGAATTAAGTTTTGTCTTGATTTGTTTCAATAGATAATAATATTAAGTCGAATTTTTAATTATATTTTCAGTTTTATTATGTAATTTTAACCATGCTAATGTGTAAGTATTTTTCATAAATAGTTCAGTCCTAATCCCGGGATTTGGATAGTGCAATCCCGGGATTGAAAATATAGCACGAGATTGCAAACCCTAAATGGAACAAAATTATGAAATTATTGTATTGTCATCCGTCACTGACAAGTGCACAAAATTTCGAATTTATCTAACCTTTTAAAGCGGGTGAAAATCGAGTTCAAAGATTCCGTTACATACAAGTGAAACCTATAAAAGCATGTTAAAATACGCTTATGGATAAATTCTCGCAAAATAGAAGCAAAACTCATTCTCTCAATGAAAGTCAAAGAACAATTGTTGATTTCATTGGTACAATCATAAGGAATTGAGTAGTTTTTAAAGTATAGTTAGATATGAACTTTGACTTGTAATCCATCCTAAATTGAGAAATAAAATAGAAAACTTTTCGAAATATGATTATTAAATAATGATCAAAGAAATTTTACCAGTGAATTCCGTGCATTTATGAATATTAGATGAACTGAAGCACAAGAATTTTAATATTTTTTTTATCAATTTCATGAATTAGAAACTTAGTGTTAGCTCGAAGAATAATAAATTAAGACTATTATTAATAATTTTATAGTTTGTGATTTACAATATTTTTATTGATTATTGAAATTTTATTCCTTTAACTTCTATTAATTTATTGCTGCAATCCTTTCTAAATTACTTCGTTTTGCTTTTAAACAAGCTGAAACAAGGATAAAAAAAATTCTTTATTTACACCGATGAGAATTTTGAAATCTCACAAAAAACATGGGAATTAGACTGTAGGCATTGTTTATGGAACAAATGAAGTCAAGCAAAACACTCATAACATTTTGATTCATTTAGATTCGAATGATTTTTTGTTTGTTTCTATGAAAGACTGTGTGTGACTCATTTTGCTGCTGCAATTATTACATGTACACAATCGATATTTCTGAAATTCATAAATGTGAAAATGTAGAAGTAACAATTGAATCATGGGAGAAAATTTTTTATTTGATCTGGTTGTGAAGAAGTAACTGAAATATTTAATTTTGGAAGCTAGATGTGTGTTTTCAAAAACCAAATGAAAACGGTTGGAAAGTAACATTTATTTTTAATGGAATAGTTCAAACTGAAAATGGTTGAAATGTAACAGTTTGTTAAGTAGAATTGTTCGCAAAAAAAAAAACATGCTACATTATTAGACTGAGAAAAACTCATATAAAAAAATTTTCAAGATAACTTTTTAAAAAGACAGAAATAGAGCTCACACAGTACATTGTAAATTAAGAGCACCGATTCTCTCTCTCTCTCGATCTTTTTTTTTTTTTTTTTTGCGGTACAATTTTATCAATTTTTAAATTTGGCGGTACACTAACATTTAAAGGAATTTTATTTATCTATAATACACTCTATCCGCGAAATATAAGTTAAATGTACCACGAATATTCTTACTTTATTTCTATAAAACGGCCGAATGATTCGGTTCCGGATTTTATGTTTTTTCCTCAGAATATAATTAATAATTAAAAAAAATATTTGGTAGCACACTTCAAGAATTCGGTGACACACATAACTGCCGCGGCACAGTGGTTGAGAAAAAAAATCCCTGGTTTAAAGTAACCATTCCTTCCTTTCTCAGTGGCTCGACAGCCCAGGGTGGGCTTTTACCTTCTCAAGAAGCCTTTTCCAGGCTAGCCTTCTTCCTGCTAGTGTTCTCAAATTCTTAGTTCTCAAAACTAGGAGTTCTTTTTCTAGCCCATTAATCCATCTAAGATTTGGCCTGCCCTTTCTAAAGTAACCATTAACTTTCTATATTAATCCCTGTCATTTCTTGTAAGTTACATGCTTTGTATGTACCAATGGAGCTACAATATGATGAAATTATTTTAATTTTCTCTTACGAAAAAGTAATATCTTTCAGTTTATTTATCAAATTTATCACTATTCAGATAAATTTCTCTAATTTTTAAGGAAGTGCTGAGTTTAGTAGATTTATTATGATTTTATGAAAGGGGATGATATAAATTCATTGGAAATAAGGAAAATCTTCTTCTTCTTTTTAGCCAACACCCATCCTTGGTTGTTGGGCCATTAGGTGATGGGCTGACCAGTAGAGATGGGCCTCCTTGAAAATACTGTTTTGATAGTTTTTACTATGGTCTAGAGCAGAGCAAGTCCTTAGGTGTTCAGCGTTCATAGTACCGAAGCCGCAAAGCTGGCACTTTGTTGATGGTAGGACATTGGTACGGTGAAGATGTGCGGCAAGATAATCGTGTCTTGTCCTCAACCTAAAAGCTGCTACACTAACTGCACGGGGTAGGTTGTGATCGTACGTTGTGCAAACGAGGCTCTCCCAATTCTTGCCCAAAGAAAGCCTCAGCAGACGCTGACAGTTCCATCTTTCATCTGCTGGTTTTATCTGGGACTTGGCAGAATGGAGCGTGGTGGGTTGTTTGGGCTGGGGAAGAGCTGTCCCCTGCTTTGCTAGCCTGTCAGCCATTTCAATACCGCTGATGTTAACATGGCTCGGGATCTATTGGAGCTTTAGAGTCCACTCACGGCCCAACAAATAGTTCAGTTTTTTCCGGCAGTCAATAGTTCTCTTACAATCTGTTTGGGAGTTACGCGAGAGGTTTAGAATGGCGGCTTGGGAATCAACCAGAAAGACCGCTTTTGCAGGTTATTACAATTTTTCAAGCTGAGATGCTGCAGAATGTATGGCAGCCACCTCACCATCATAATTACTAAGAGGGGCTCCTACGGCAGAGTAACCCTGGAATTTTTTTGACAATAGTAGTCATCACCCATTTCACCTGTTCCCGGCATGGAGGAGCCATCTGTATATATATGAAACCAAAAAGCTCTAATGTAATGTTCGTGGATAGTTTGGAGAGCAGCACTTCTCAGTTCTGAGTCCAATGATGCATGTTTCGGGAAATGATGATCAGTTAGGCAATATTCTGCTTCAGATAGATGTTTGAAAAAGTCTTGATACGAGTTTAGTGGTGTAGGTTCGCCAAGGGTGATACCATATTTTATGTATAGATTCTGATAGCAGGTTATAGGTGTTCGCTGGGTATTAAGTCGGTCTGTAGCTATTTTGGTAATTTTCCCAATATTTGTTTATACGTCTGGAGCGCTCCCAAAAACACAGTGCAGATTAGTCACAACTTTTTTTCGTTCATTGTATTAGTATTAAGTCATTTTGAAAATCTATAATTTATTTATTTATTTATTGAGTTTTATAATAACTTATGCACACCAACGAAAAAAACGTAGTTGGTTCGTAAAACCAACTTGTTCAAATTTTAGCAAGTAAAATTTTTTAAATTAAACTAGGGGGAGGATTACCCCTTGTCCACCTGACGTGGATCAAATTCCATTATACAAATCATGTAACTCATTGCTCAAATTGTAAAACTGTAATTTACAAGTATTATGTACCTCTAATTCGCCGTCTGGTTTGAAGCTTTTCTAACTGTTCAGGATGTAACTGTTCAACTAATTTCATCTTTAAAAAGTTCTGTCTTTCGTACACTTTCTTCATTTGCTTCTTTTTTTTTCTTTTCAAAAATCGTTCTTGGAGCTCCTCTTGAGTTAAATTCGACTTCTTTCGACACATTTTTACAAACTATACCTAAAGTTTAAATAAATTTATTAGAGTATTACGATAGAGATTTTTTATAGAGAGAAAGACATGTTTTTAAATGTAATTTTTACATGGTATATTAAATCTTGTATGTATTCTGTTCTCAATTGTGCTTGGTTGTTGCTTGGTTATTAGTTCGCAAATAATACAAACGAGCTCCTTCAATTTTAAGATACGCATTTATGATGTAATGTTGTTATGTTATGGTGTATGTGTTAATTTTTGAGCTTGAAGTAGTTGAGTGAACCGATAAAGAATCCTACGTGTATCTAGTTTTTTGAAGCACGACACACAGTTATAACTTGGTTCAATATCGTAGTGCTTTAAGATCATTAATTTTGCTACATGACTCATACTGGACGGTGCAATAGCCATATTTATCCCGAATTTTAGAGTGTTTAATCCCACAAATGTAGATCTTGGAATCACTGACCAAATGGTGTTATTAAATGACTCATTTGGGTTATGAGTCTTTCCATGTAAACATTTTCTAAAAACATAGGATCACCTAGATCTCTAAGAAAATTGGCTTCATTTAATTCATTATGGTGTATGTGTTTATGATCATAGTGCCTCTCGTTACATTCAGCTTCTGTCTTTTGAAATTTGCACCAGGCATTTATAATCGCAGGGCATAGTCCATGTTGAGGGCTCTCGTTTGAAGACAGAAGATGAAAATAAACAGCCCAAACAGCTGTTTTCGTGCTGTGTAGATTATTGGTAATATTTCTAATATCTATACCATAATATCTTTGAATTTCTTTATATTAAAATGACGGAGAGTCGGTTACGATCCCTTAGGCTTTTTCCATCACTTAACTTTTTTTTCTCTATTTCGCTTTTAAGATCCAAAAGACGCGTACCGATACATTTTTCTATAAGCCCAATGCGCTCTATTTTTTCCACTTGAACATCTTATGAACTTGCGCTCATCAGAAACTGATGCAAGAGGAAACACAGGTGCCTCTAGCAGAGCTCATTTAATGCGCGTCAAGGAGTAGCTTTGTTTAAAAAAGTAAATAAAAATACTTCTAATTATCGCGTTTTCTCATATCATATATCATTTTAAACAAAAATATTTGAACTCTTAGAAAATATAAAAAAGTGAAAATCGATAGTTTTTCAAAATTTCATGTGCCGGACCTCCTTAAATTTAAAGTCTGAAGATCTAATAACTTATAAAAAGATTTTTATTTTATTTATAACACCCCGTAACTCTCTTGTGGGTCGATTTTTGAAAACACCTTCCTTAGCTAATCTCTGCTCAGCAAAAGTAACACATTGTTACAAATTTTGTGGAATGAACGCTTGAAATAGTGTAAATAATTTACATTTGGATGTGTAATGCGTTAATATTGCACTTTCTGTTGTATTTATTTTATGTTAAAATTATAATATTCGCAAGCAACGCCGTTCTTTACATTATAATGACGATACAATGGAAACTTAGCGAAATGTTGGCGATGGAGTCAAGTTGGCATCATTTTTGGCGACCACATTGATAGCTTGGCGATTGATTGAACGATGCAGAAGTTGATAAGCTGTAGCGCCACCTGGTGGGGAGCTGCAAGAAAGAGAATAGTACAAAAACCTTCTCCACAAAAAAATACATATACATGCTAATTTTCATAGTGATTGGTTGAACGGTGTTTGAGTGAAGCGATTCCATATATACAAACATCTATTTTTATATAGAGAGATAAAGGTTATATTTATAAAATATATACATTTGGATCAAAATTTCTCTTAAAATGAAAATTACGTTTTAATAAAACTCAAAATTTTTTGGGAACAATATCTTTTACGACATCGAGAAGTTAATTTGATTTAACTGAGTATGGTTATATATGAACTAGGAATTCTAAGAAATGTTTTGAATAGATAATTTTGTTAAAGTTTATGATATTTAATTGTAAAGAATTAATAGAAAAAAATAGATAAATTTAATTCTGAAAGAGTTCTGTTCACGTCTTTAAATCAGTGAGACTGCGGATTGTGGAATCAGCTTTTTTGCAATGTTTATTTTTAATCCTATGTCTAGTTACCAATCTGAAAGAGATTAAGATATGTAAACATTGACGTAAAAGAAATGAATATTTGATAAGTTAACAAAAATATTGCAAAGTGGAGAAACATAATTACTAGGCTTTATCAGAATTATTTTTTAAAAACATAAGCAAACACCTCTGGCAACTTATTTCTTTATAACTTCTTGTGCTGAATATCTAAAGAAATGTGCACTATCTTTGATGAATTTCAATACAATGTTATTGATTAAGCTTCGCGAGAGAGATTTAATTTTTAGTTATCGTCTGCTTTTATATTCGAGATATAAAATTAGTATATATTACATTTAGAAATATATCTTTTGGTTTGTACATAACTAAACTTGTGACTGAAAAATAAATATTTTTTAGATTCCGTTTTGGATTCAATAAAATTACACTGACCTATTTTGCGTAGGTTTTATCAGCTTCAATAGAATAATCCAAACATATTGTCCAGAAAATAATTCTTCGTAATGATAAAATTTTCAATTTTTATGATTAAATTAAAGCGCAAATATGCATTTTGAATATAAATTTTTGCCGTAGAAAGTGACAATGATAGCTGAATAAAACTAATTGCAAGTCTTTTTATTTGCGATTTTGTTTATTCTCTTCTAAGTTCTTGAGTTTTGTGAAAATATAAAATTAGAATCAATAAAACAAATTATTTCCGTTTTACAGTTTATTTTTACATTAATTGAGTACTGTATTTTGTAAGAGATCTCTTTCACTGTAAATGGAAATAAATTTATTAGTCCCTACCCCATCTAGCATTAAACATTGAAATTAATATATATCTTCCCTCAATTTTCGATTAAACTCAAAAAATCAAAATCTTATCGCAAATTATAAGATTCTGGATAGCTCATTGCTATAAATTAAACAGGGAAAACGGAAGTGAATCTTCTAAACTGTTTAATCATAGTATGCATTTCTATTACATGAAAATTTTTTTAATGTTACGCGCCTCTTAAGCGTTCGATCGCCCCGGCCCCCTTTATGTATCTGACAGACGTTGCGGATCCCTAAGATTTTGAACTCCCTTTCCTGACTCTCGACACATGGCTGATTGATATAAATGTGGTTGTTATTGTATTGACGCTCAATAAATTCAATTCGTAATCCTTTCACATGTGTGTTCCTACTATATTTTGAAAATATTACGTTGAAGTAATGGCTATGTAGTTGCAAACAATATAAAAATTGAATTAATATTCTTGATCGAAATGTACGTTCTAATAGTATTTTTTTCACTAGGGTCAATTTAGTAATCTCGTCTAAGATGGCACATATTTCAATTTTTTAGGGAAATCTTAATATTAAATGAGAGACCTTAGTGACCCCTTAGAAAGGAGCTGGGGATCCACGGAGGGAGGTTAATCTCAGTTAAGGAACCACTATATATTCTAGAGAAAGAAATTTACTTAACTAAATAAAGTTCTAAGAAATATTAAGAAATTTATGTTAATTTATAAATGAATCTGGTTAAAATTCAAAAGATTCTAAAGCATTTCAACTTTGTATAGGTTAATATTAAATGTTCATTTGTATTTGGTGCTCTACATATTAAACAAATCGAATAATCTATTTGTTTATGCGTGAAATATATACATAATTTAAGACAGCTTTTTGGCATTGATTTGATTTTTGATTAACGTCACGCTGTACAGCAACTCGAGGGCTATTGGCAACGGATCTCGTAATTTTGAGTCTCAGTTTAGTGATGAGGACGCAACCTAAGCTAGCACCCCCTTTTCTAAATTTCCATACTACGCAAAAGTGAGGAATTTCAACCACGATTGAATAAATGTGCAAAACACACAACTCCTCAAAACGGGTCTTTAGTTGCACTAATACTTGAACTCACCACTCACCGGCTATGAGTTCGTGACCATGATCATTCGGCTACTGTGGCCACAGGCATCTTTTTAGTACGAATCTTATTAATGAAATTTATAAGATAAGGGATAAAGACCTCATCAGAGATAATGTGCCCCTTTGACCATTCTACCGGTATTAATGAAAACTTTTTTATGTCTATTATTTGTCGTTTGATTTTTCCAATTTTTATGATGTGAAATGTATTAAAATTCTTATATCTCGTGTTCTATGTCTGTTTTTCTGTGTTGACTTTTTCATATTACTTTCTTAAACACGTTTGAATATCTTTTTTTTTCTAATATCCAAGGAATTATATTTTAAGATATAGAAGAGCTTTTGTTAGTTTGTCTATTTTTTATTTGAAAAAAAGAAAAGAAGAAGACCGTGCAGTTATAGTTTACAATAATTTTAATATATGGTTTGAAAAAATTGCTCAAAATTTTTTTAGATGAACTTTTTAAAGAAAATATAACACAAACATATGTTTGATGTAATTTGCATTAGCAATTACTTTTATCTTTTTAAACACAATGAGTAACTTTTTTTCCATAGAGGATTAAAATCTTTAACATTGGCATCTCATTAACTAAAACGCATCTTATTAACTAGACACTAAAGTTATTTAATTGTTTCTCGTTCTTTTGTTAACAATTTTGGAATACTGATTATTAATGTTTCTAGTGATAAAAATTAGATCTTGCATGGGTTTACTGCGGCAATTTCAACGACCAAGATTCGAACGTAGTTTAGTTATCAATATTTTAAACTTTATTATGGAAGAAATATGGAGGAATTTTGAATTTAATTTCGAAATTAAAACTTGCAGCTTTGTGCATGGAATTTATTTATTTCTAGAATTATTATTGATTTTATCAATCTAAAATCATTAATACGCTCCAAATTGTTTCAAAATTTTTATTGCCCTTTTATCGAATTTCTGATTCAAGCAGTAATAAATACAGTAGAAATAGAAAAATTAATATAGAGTATTGTTTTCGAGTTTGCTTTCGTTTAAGAACAATGTTTTCCAATTTTCCTTCTCAGACAAGTGTTTTGTCTATTCCTTAACTTGTGTTGGGAAAAAATTAAAAACATTTTCTACTCTATTCTTTCCTTATTCAGACCTGAAAATAATAATTTTTTAAAAAGCAAAGAAATGATTAATGATTTTAAGGTTATGTGAAGGTCAATTTCATCGATTCTGTAATCGTTATCAAGCATTCCGTCTGCTGCAAAGGTTAATGCTTATACTAGTTTCAAGCGAGAAGTAGGAAAGGAGATCCTTCGAATAATGGCTAATACAGCTCTTAGAATACTTTCCAGAACTGCTAACGCGGTATTAAATCATTTTTCATATTGTATTTTATAGTTAAAAGCAAATTATTTTAAAGTATTTCAGGTTTTTCTTGTATATAGTATTGCTTAACCGGACTGTATGTATTGTAGTAGTACCGGAAATGAATTATTATCTCCGCAATGGGCGGGTTGGTTTTTAAATAATAATATGCTTGTAACAATATTATTTTTGAAAAACTTTTAGATTTTTTTTTTTTGCGGTTGAGATTTTCAGCATTAAACAAAGTAAATGACTTTACTTTGATCTTAGAAAAGATCCGTTAATTCATTAAATTGTGCTTTTCTAATGTTTACGCATTAGAAATACATCGCCAAAATTGGCGATGAATCATCACAGTTACGCCAATTCATAAACAAGCGGTATATTTGATATGTCAAACGCAGGAAATCGTTGAAATGCCCTATAAATAATGTTGCATTGGGGTATTTTACTTCATAAATTGGAATTTTGTTTAAATAATCATGGAAATGAATGTTTTAAAATGTAAATAATTTATAAAAAATGTTCACATTTTAAATATAATTAAATAAAATATTTTGAATTCACCTTAATCTCTACGAAATTGTTTAAAATTTTCTCAACAATTATATAACTTATTAATTATTTTTGCAATTTTTAAATTATTTTTACAGTGTTTTTATGTTTGATATTGTAACTTTTATCCTAAAATTATGTTCTGTTATTGCCAAATTAATTGTTCTAAAATATCTTTGATAATGTTAAAAACTTGTCTTTTGTAATTAAATTGTTCTTTAATATAAATTTTAATTCAATATGTTTTTATGAAATTAACATCTGCATTGAAGTTTATCTATTGGCAGTATTATTCAGTACTAATATCTCTAAGAATTTTTAGCATGCTTTTAAAAAATGACTTTTGCATTTATATTTCTATAAATTTAAGAGTGTATACTCTCACTTCCCATCCACTTTTAACGGTTTTCAATTGATGTATTTTTAGGTAAAATGTGGAAAACAGTATATTCCTCAACGAAATTTAAATCTCCATGAACATATCAGTTTAGGTTTGCTTGCTAGTGCTGGTGTTAAAGTACCTAAATTTGGTGTAGCCAAGACTCCAGATGAAGCTTTGCAAGCTGCAGAAAAGCTTGGTAAAATTCTTAGTATTTATATTTGAAAAAAAAATTTTTTGTTTGTTACACATATAAATGAAATTAAAGTGGATTAATCATGTTTGTATTTTGAGTACGAATAATTAATGAGTTTATTAAAAGTTTTAAAAAATCCTGTGTAAGATAGGTGTATTTTATATCTGTTATGAGTTATATATATATAGTGAACTTGTGCAAAAAAATTTTTAAGAGTCGTGTATTTTAAACATAATTGTAGATTATTGGCATTTGGGGTAAAAAATGACAGTTCAACTTATAGAATACATTTTGTAATTAACAACAGAGATAATTTTAACTGCTCCTTTTCCCTTCATAACTCTGTAATTTATTTTTAAAGATTTTTTTTCCTCACGAGTTAATTTTTGGAATAATTGTAAAAAAGAGTTGGATTGATATGGCTTAATTTGAATAAATAATTTATTTTTTTAAGGAATTGTGAAATATGGAAGAATGAATCATAAAATATAGAGGTGAGGAATACGAATGAATCACATAGGTAGCTTTTTTTCAGTGCATAGTGTTTTTCTAACTTCTCATTGTAATTTAATTACTAAATTATAATATAAATTACTGTAAGTTATTGTTATATGCTTTATGCATATAGTATATAGTTTAATTGGTACTTGCATATTATTGCAACTTATTGACGACATTGTATGAAATGAAGCATGTGATTGCCAATTCAGGGCATATGACACATGCAAAATTGGGGTTGCCAACTTGGTGAGTTATTTGAACGTTAAAGATTGTTGCAATAATACGTAAGTATCATTTAATTTTGTAATGATGTTACTGACATTTTTTTCTCCCTACATGTTTCTAGAATATATAAATAATTTACAGCAATGTTTCATGTATAAATTTGTTTTTAAATGATTAAGAAGTGAACAAGTATTTATGCTTTTTTAAAAAAATGTCGTGTTATAAATATATCTAAATTTAATTCATCATGTAACTTTAATTCTTCAATTGTATAATCGAGTAACTTTTGAAAGGCTGTTTTACCTATTATTTAATCATTTTGTCAAGATTATATTAATTTTAATGTTATCAAATATATAAAAGGGATGTTTTTACAGAAGATAAGATTCTAATTTTAGCATCCTGTATGGCATCATGTGGGAATCAAGTTAAGGTTTATTCCATGCCATAAAAATAATAATAATTCATGATAAAAAAAAAGGTTAATCTCATATTTTTTAATAAACATTATGGAACAGTATAAAAATTGCTAAAGCTGCTTTGGCTAATGCCTGAAAATTAAATAAAGAGAAGAGCACTTGCTGTTGTCTCGTGTGAGTCAGAGAAAGAAGTGTGAGGAATCATCTGAAGGAAAGATAAGTTTTTTGAGTGTTTGATCAAATCATTTCACTTTTCTCTGCTTGCAAGCTGACTCCATTTAAGAGGAGTTTAGGTGAATGCTGAGGCACGCCGCAGTACTCCCTCTCCCCAAGTACCAAAGGTACAGCAGTCTTACAACTTTCTTATGATGGAAGGTCCTTTGATTCACAAAGTTTATGGAAATTCACAAGTACTTTGGATTCAATCTGACCTTTCTACCTGAGTTGTGGCAGGTATGGGCACATTGTGATGAAGTCTTGGAGGATGCACCAAGCCGGGCGGTTCTTTTTCTACACTGGGAAGAGTTCCTTTGTCGAGTCTGTGTCATTCAACAGAAAAGCTGGCTTAAGCTGATCAGTGCTGATCGTGGATGTCCTGTCATTTATATTGATTGTAAAATGTTTGTCAGTCTTACTCAGAACTTTAAATGATCCCTGATAGGGTGCTGTCAATGATGGTTTTAATCTCTCAACCCTGACAAAGACATGAGAGCAGGTTTTAAGAGCTGTGTGCACAAAACATGAGGTAGATGAATGACAGGAAGCAGGAGTTGGCTTAAGAGTCTGTAATGTTTCTCTCAGTCTTGCAAGAAATTCTGAGGGATCAGTTGGAGCCTGACTTGGTGGTTCAAGAATTCTCCTGGAAGCACAATGGTTTTTTCAAATACCATTTCAGCATAGGATGCATTGAGGTCCTCCTTGATGCATGCTTGCAGACCCAGCATGACCACTGGTAACAATTCTGTCCATTTGCTGTCATGGCATCGAAGAGCTTGCTGGTGGGTACGATGGAGCCGTTCAACCATACCATTGGAAGAAGGGTGGTATGGAGTAGTTTGGATATGCTGTATTCCCAACATGGATTTCAGGCTGTAGAGAAGAGGAGACTGGAACTGGCCTCCTTAGTCTGTGGTTATGATTGCTGGTACTCTAAAGCATGATATTCAGTTAGCGATGAAGCTTTTTGCCACTGCTTCAGCAGAGATATCACTGAGAGAAATGACCTCCGACCATTGGGTGGGGCAATTGATGCATGTCAAAAGGAAGGTGAAGCTGTCAAATGGTGGAAATGGTCCAACCAGATCAACATGAACATATGAAATCTTGATGGTTGGAACAAAAGCTTGTATGGGGTACACTGTATGCCTCTGGATCATTGGCATGTGATGCAGCATTGTGTCCATTTAGTGATGTACTTCATTATGGACGACCAGATGAAGCGGTCTTGAATGAAGCGCTTTGTGGTATGTATACCTGAATGGGAGAGATTATGGAGAGAGCAAAATACTTCAAAGCGAAGTTCATACGGCACATAAGGCTGTATTTTTTCTTTACTGACATCACAGAAGAGTTCGAGAGCATTTCCCATTTTTAAAGGTTTTAATTTAATGGATAAATCATTCAAAGAAATTAAAGTTTTAAGTTCTTCATCTTTGGTTTGACTATCCGCTAAGTGTTGGAGAACAGTGGTTGAAAGATTAAGGGCATTAATTCTTGAGGGAGCATCTGCCATAGAGTTATCAGATCCTGAAACATGTCTGATATCTGCGCTGAACTGTGATATGAAATTGAGGTGCCTGAGTTGACGGGGAGAATGAGAGTCCTAGATTTTATTAAATGCAAAAGTTAAAGGGCAATGATCTGTAAATATTATAAAATTATGCCCTTCCAGCTAATGCTGAAAATGTTTTTATTGCTAAGTATATAGCAAGAAGTTCCCTGTCATTAGTGCTGTATTTTGTTTCTGTTGCACTCAGTTTACTGGAGAAAAACGCGATAATTTGAGGACCATTTTCAGTCAAGCAATTTAATGCAGCCCCAACTGTGGTGTTGGAGGCATGAACGAGTAAACAGAGCTGTTGGTGAGGGGTATGATAAGTCAGGGTTGCAACGTTAGCCGAAGAGGATTTTCATTGCATAAATGCAGTCTCTGCTTCCTTGTTTGAAAGAACGGGGCATTTATAATTTTTTTTACAATTAGTAAGCAACTTGTTAAGAAGTGCTCGTGCTTCGGCTGCATGGCGTAAAAAATGTCTATAAAAATTTAACATGGCCAGAAAACGCCTTAGTATCTGGTTTAGGAAAATTTGAAATGGCTTCGACTTTATTGGGAAGTGGTTTAACACCCTCAGCTGTTATGAGACAACCCAGAAACTTTACAGATGTTTTGCCTATTTATCAGCGTTTAACTTGAGGCCGTAATCTCTTAAATGAGAAAAGATTTGATGTAAGGGGTCAAGGTGTTCATCCTCGGGGGAATATTCTATGAGCAAGTCAAGGATACAAAATTCTAGATTAGCTAAGACTTAGTGCAAGTGTTTGTAAAATGTCTGACCAGAATTTCGTCTAAAAGGCATAACACTGTACTTAAACAGACCAAATGAGGTAGTTACTGTTGTCTTAGGAATATCGGGTAGATTTATTGCTACTTGATGATACGCTCGGGCCAAATCTAAAATAGAGAATGTAGTTTTTCCATACAGATTTTGAGTGCAGTCTTGAATGTGAGGGACTGGATAGTAGTCGGGCACAGTAACTAAATTAAGTCTAAGGTAATTACCACAGAAGCAACACTCTCCATTAGACTTTTTAACTACATGCAATGGGCTTGCCCAGGGACTCTTTGACAGACGAATTATACCTTGCACCATAAGATATTTGAACTCTTTCCTTACAGCTTTTAAAATTGTGGGTGCGAGGTGATGAGGTTTTGAAAATACTGGCAGGCCTCTTTAGTTTCTATGTGATGATAAACTTGATTTGAAGAATCAGCATTTATTGTTTGTGAAGGGTTAATTAATTTGGGATATTGTTTTAAAATTTTATCAAACTTAAGCTGATTAATATTGTTAGGTTAGATGCTACAGATTTAATTTTTGGAAGCTGGCCATTTGAAGAAAGTTTAGTGTTAAAGTCAATATCTCTATGATGTTTAGCATCAACAAGCAAATTTAAGTGTTTCAAAAAATCGACTCCAATGATTGGTTAGCATACATTTGATATTAGGAAAGACCAAGTAAATTGATGTTGTAAACTTAAATCAAGTGAAATTAGTTTTGTGCCATACATTGATATTTTTGTTTTGTTTGCAGTGTACAAAGTTAAGTCATGTAGAACTTTAGCATGAGACGTGAAAGATTTCGGAATAACAAATATCTGTGCGCCTGTATTGATCAAAAAAGTTATCTTAAATGTACAATCGACCAATAAAATATGGTTAAGGAGGCGATTGCCAACGAGGCCAGGCGACGATCGCCATTCTAGTTTCCCGAATAAAAAGAGCATGGAGTAGTACACTTTTTCACCTTGTTGCCAAAATTTTTATGATAAAAACAATATCCATTTGTGGGTTCTTGGTACCATTTAAAAAGATTTTGTGAATTATTATGATTGCAGAAATGGTCTGAGTTGTGGACTGGGCTACTTGAGCGCTTCACAAAACTAGTTAATTCGCTTACTTGCTGTGTAAGTTGAGCAATTTGTTGCTCTAATTGTGCAGTTTTTTGTTCAGATGTTGCTGCAACTGAATTGATTCCCTGGTGGAAAGCCAGGTCATTGATTTTATCAGCAACAGTAGCTGGCTGATCTAAGTTTTCGTTGAAAGCAGCTAGAATTGTTTGCATTCCATTAGGTAAACGTCTGACCCAGGGTGATTTTAAAAGTGGCTCGCCAAAATTATCACCGGCATGGGAACGCATGGGAGTAAGAAGCTGTGATGGCTGCCAGTTACTGGAGGAGAGTTTTAATTTTAGAAGTCTCGCTTTCTGAGTGTACCTCAATGAGACACTTTTTTAAGACTTCGTACTTTCCCTTTTCAGGTGGTTTTAGAACCAAGTCGCTAACAGAATTTAATGTCTGACTCAACAGCAGACAAAACATAATTAAATTTAGTGGTGTCATTAGATATTTTTGCTAAGTCAAACTGCGCTTCTAATCTTGCAAACCATAGCACAGGATTATGTTTCCAAAAAGGTGGTGGTTTGACTGCCATGTGGGAGATCTGGTTATTATCACATTCATTAAGCATGTTAGAGGATAAATTAAAAAATCTATTTTACATAAGTATATTTTTGTGTTGAAAAACAAAATAGTTTAGAAAATAAAATTTATACTTGAAATTAAATATCTTTACAGGTTTAATTAAACATCTTATAAACATGATATGTAAAAAAATATTCTACCCAAAATACTCAAACAGTTTTTGGAAGAAAAAAATTAGTCTGCGTAAGTGCAACAGAAAGACTGTGCATGAGTGCAAAAGAAATTTTTTAAAAAAAACTTTTTCAGCCCACATAAATGCAAAAGATAAGTATAAAAACTTACTGATTTTCCAGCAACAGCTCAGGCATGCAATCATCTTGGTCCTGCACAAATTGGAGGTGGAAGGAATCCAAGGTAAAAGAAATAAGAAAATTAAGGGTTAACATTATTTTCTTGGAAAATAAACTAAATGTTAACAGATTGAGTTCACACGTGTTAGATTCAACACAAAAAACAGGGTCACCAATTATGGAGTGATGTGAGAATCAAGTTAAGGTTTATTCAATGCCATAAAAATAGTAATAATTCATGATAAAAAAGGTTAATATATATATATATGTATATCATATTTTTTAATTTACATTAGTTAACATTATAAAAATTGCTGAAAAACTACATCTGCTAATGCCTGGAAATTAAAGGGAAGAGAGTGTGCTGTTGTTTCGTGCGAGTCAGAAATGTGTGAGGAATCATCTGAGGGAAAGACAGGTTTTTTTGAGTGTTTGTTCAAATCGGTTCACTGCTCCGCTCGCAAGCTGATTCCAGTTAAGGGGGTGGCCGCTGTAGCCAAGTGGTCTAGGCATCGGATCGTGGCTAGCGTGTCATGAGTTCGATCCCAGTACCACTGAAGACCCGCCGTGTAGGGGAGCGATGCACGTTAAATATGTCGAGAACTCAAACGTCTTCCCGTTGGTGTGGTGTGGTAGTTAGGAGAGGGGGTGCCAGCTCAGGTGTCGTCCGCGTCACTTGACCATGGTTCAAAATTACACGGACCGTCCCCAAAAGCCCTAGTGTAGCTAAACAGTGGAACGTTAATAGTCACTCACTCCAGTTAAGGGGAGTTTAGGTGGATGCCGAGGCACACCACATCCTGATTTCATACTCTGTAATATTAAATAATTTTACAATAGATAACTAATTTATTGCTTTGTTATACATTTTTTTTTGTATTGTAGTCTTTGAATTATAGGAATGTATAAAATGATGTGGTTGTATTTCATTATCCAATCCTTTCATGTTTAATTCTGATTTTAAAGTTTAAATTAAATCTTTTTAAGTTATTGTAAAAGAGTATACTTGAAACTACCTTACATATGTAATACTTTAATTGCACAGTTCCTTTTAGATTAGAAACAGTTTTAATAACTTTTGTATTTTTTCTAACTTGTGATTTCCTGAAAATACTAAATGTATCTGGGAGAGGATGTTTTTTGAAAAGTTTTCTTTACAAAAAGTGATATTGCTCCAATTATTTTTATTAAATGCTTAACCCCTTAGTGTGCACAAATGAGGTAATTCAATCATGCTAAACTGAATAAACTGTGCAAATTCGAGATAGTAAGAATATCCATCTACACTCCTGAGACTGTGATTTGTCATTATGATTTCATAAATTTAGATAAAGTTTATAGTAACTTTAGATAAATATTATAAAGTATTCTTTCATTTGCTAAACATCATGTTTTGATATAAAAAAAATTAAGGTGAAAGAAGTTTAGATTTCAGAAGCAAATTAGTCGAAAGACTTATACCAAGTAATCATAGCAGTACAAATATAAAAAAATTGGACAAACCCAAATCTGAAATTCTATGACTAACAGAACATCTTCTCAGTTTTGTTCTACCAACTGTAAAAATAGCTCCCACAAGGTACTGTTGTCTTTTTTGCTAAAAAAATAATGTAGGAAAAGAGTCGTTGCATGTGTAATAATTGCAATATTGGGCCATGTCCTGCACCTTGCTTCCAAATATATCAGACAAAAGAAAATTTTAATTAATTTTTAAAAATAAATACTATTATTATTTCTGTTGGGAAAAAGTATAAAAATAAATATTTTTATTGATAAAATTTTTTTTTTTTTTATCGAAACAGCAATTTGATAGAAGGATAATAAAAGTCGATGAACATACGAAATTGCTATATTTGACTCTTATCTGACATGGGGATCAGAATCCAAAATTAAAATTAAAAATTTGATTGATTTTGTATTTTTATTATTTTTAGCCAAAATTAGTTCTAAAATGATGTTCTTAACTCTTTCCCTTGCGTAGTCGCGATAACACGCCGAGACATCCCTTACCTGGCAACGGCGTGTTTTCACGCTTTGACCATTAATTTTTCAGCCATTTAATTGTTAAATTGCCTGCCAGACCACGGTAGGATTTAAATACCCCCTGCCGGCAGGAAAAGAGTTAAGAAGAGTTCTTGGTTCTTAAATAATATATATATATTTTTTAGCTTTTTTTTCCTTTAAAAATAAGTTTAAGGTGTTAATACATAAATGAAAATTTTAATATTTTTTTACTTTTTAACTTTTAATTTGAAAATATTGTAAATTATTTTTAGGCAGCAAGGATTTTGTTGTGAAAGCTCAAGTTTTAGCTGGTGGAAGAGGCAAAGGTGTCTTTGAAGGTGGACTGAAGGGAGGAGTAAAAACAGCTTACTCGTAAATACATTTATTTCATTTCTTGAAGATATTAACAGATTTATAATATATGGTATTGCTTTATTTTATCAGTAATATTTTACTAAAAAAATTTCATGCTTTTCTCAAATAAAACTATTTATGGTTCAACAGTTTCCGAGCATTGAATAATTTATATAAAAATATCAGATTGTTTCTGTGCATATTGTTCAGTAGTTAAATTTGAAAAAAATAAATGCCAGAAGTCTTTAATTCAATAGCTGTGTGTTAATATACTCAAGCTAATGCATCCTAATATATGTTACCGGCAAAGTATGAAATCCGGCATTCTATACAATGCCTAAATCTAGCAGGCAATATATGAAATGATTCCTGTTTCACACATTGCCTAGGCATTCTATAGAATGCTTAATTAGAAACCGGAAAAGTATGAAATACATCTCGGATTCATTTCGAATATTGTCAATTGGCAAGACAAACTTTTAATGCGTGTTTCAGGCTTAGGATCTATTAGTTGTACATTGCTTTTTGTTCGGAAATGTCAAAATATTCTATTTTACTTAAACTTGTTCAACAAAAAAATTGGTTTTTTCCTGTGCTACCTGAAAATGGAGGAGCAAGCTATAGTGTTAGAGAAGGATCCATGGTCTATAGCAGGGGTCGGCAACCTATGTCACACCTGACACATGTGGCACGCGGTACAATTCTCAGTGGCACTTTGCGCTGTTCAACAAATTTGTAAACTTTTGAATTGTTTCAAAAATGCTCTGTGTGGTTTGCTGAATCATATTGGTAGATTGGCTTGACACGCAACAGCTAAAAGGTTGCTGATCCATGGTCCATGGACATCAAACTATTCAACGGCTAGTTACTTAAAATTCGAGTTGATGCACCAAAAAAAGGTTTTTTCTGAACTGAAATTACTTACTAGAAGTTAATAACTGATACTAAAAATGCTAAAAGGACTATTAAGAAGGAACCCAGGGACAATTGGTTGCTGAATAGCTATGATGTGATGTTTGCAGAAAATAAAAGTACTCATTTAAACTGTTAAAGAAGGCGTCAGTACCATAAAACAGTGGTCCCCAACCCTTGGTCCATGGATCAAAGCGTATCAGGCCACTCTCATAAAGGAGCATTAAATTATTTCCATTATTTTTACTGGGGTGTATTTTTCTCGTGTTTATGTCACTTTCCATGGAAATTACTTCATATTTTATGTAAAATCATTTTTAGCGCGTTTTTCACGTAGTGGAACAAAAGCGCTATTAGGACGCAAATTTCGTCTTCATTCCATATTTTGTTGTACCTTTTTCTCAGCCAATAAGCAACCAGTTGACCTTGGGTTTTCGGCATTTGGTCGTATTTGTGCCCTAGATGAGCTGAATCATATTTAAATTTTCTCATAGTTTTCCTGAATTTCGCTAGTTTTTGCTTTTTTATAGTGCTCATACAGATTTGTGTCATTATTTCTTTTCAGCTCAGTAGTACATTTAGAGGAGTGGTACAGTACTACTTTTTGTTAGTAAAAAGTTCATTAGTTGCATTATTGTAAAATACAACATGTGAAAAACGCGCCAAAATTACTTGGCCATGCCAATGATTGATATCTTGTATAATTATTTTTTGGTGCAAATGAATTTTACTCTGAAGGCATGTTTAAATACAATTAAATTATAAAATCAAAATAATTTAAAATATAAATAATCGACGTCGCACCCATAGAAGGCCGTCGTAAAATTTTGAAACGTTGACCGGTCCGGAAGAGAAAACTGTTGGGAAGAACTGCTATACAGTATTATCTCAAGGATTCTTTTTTCCCCCCAGTGGAGCTGCAGATTGGTATTTTTACCATTTGCAGACCTAGTACATTCCCCAGGGGCTGGTATCCCTTTTTAGTGCGGCACCATGTAGGCGATACCAATTGCCGCCGGTAATTTTGACACCCAGTTTGACGATGTGAACTTGTTCTAGGAATTTAATTTGCCAAGAGCAAAATTAAATTCCGGATTCTGGGGATGTGATAGAATTCTGAAAGAACTTTCAACCAAACACAAAAATGTTACACGTTATGATATTGAACTGTACATCCACATACATGAAACTTGACAGAAAAAACAAAGTTATTTTAAAAAAAGGTATTGCAGTACGAAATTTTGGTTTTTTTTCCCGAATGCCAATATATTGGCACTTGTAATGAAAGAGAAATAGGATGGTTTGTATCAACTTGGAACTTCTGAAGGAATTTTAATACAAGTATATGCGGAATCACAACTTAACAATATTTTTTTTAATGGCAATCTCATTATTTTGTCAGAATAACATTTGTACTTTTAGGAATGTAAGTCATTGATATAATATCCTTTTGACCATTTTTCATACTTTGCCTAAATAGCTTTAGGTATTCTATAGAATGCCTAGGCATTATATACAATGCCTAGGCAAAGTATGTAATAAATCTCATATTTCATACTTTGCCTAAAAATTTCCAGCTTTGTATAGAATGCCGGCATTTTATACTTTGCCGGTAACATATACATATATATATTTATTTGTTCATATTTGATACGTTTTCTTCAAAATCAAACCTTGATGATAATTATATATGTAGGATCTTATATATATTTTTGTGATGAACTCTAATTATAACTTAAGCACTATCGCTTTTAATGGTTAAACTGTATAGCAAAGTCTTCTTCATCTGGCCCTATCTGACGCAATAGCCCTCCATTTGGTTACTCTAATTACCCTTAAGTCATTTTCAACATTGTCCAGCCACCTAGTTGGTGGTCTTCCTTTCTTTGGTTTTCCATTGATTCTTGAAAAGTTATCATTTTAGTTGGAAGTAAGTCATATCTAAATATGTGACCTACCATCTCATGCAAAATGTTTTGGTTATATTTATAAAATTGGGTTCCTTTTAAATTTTTTATAAATTTCATAATTGTATGGTACATTTCATATGTCATTGTGTTTTACTGGTCTGAAAATTTTCCTTTTGAAGATCAACAGCTTGTCCATTTCTGCTTTATTGAAGATCCAGCTTATCAAAGTTTTGTAAAGGCTTATTTTGGTTTTTAAACTGATTAATTTTGACTTTAGTTGATTTCTAAGGCCATAGAAACATCCATTAACCATAGACAACCTATTTTTTTATTTCAAATTTATTTCAGTGCTGCTTCAAATCACGATTTCTAAATATTTAAATTTGTTCAGTCTCAAAAGTATAATTATTAATCTTTTTTTTGGGGGGGGGAGATATCCACAGTTTTATTTGATCCAATCACAAATTGTGTTTTATCCTTATTCATCGCTAGGCCCATCTTCCCTGCTGCTTTCTCAAGCGAGACAAATGCCTTGACTATTTCCTGTTTAGTGTACCCAATGATATCTGTATCATTGACAAAAGCCAGCAGTTGGATTGTTCTCTGCAGAATAATCCCACTTGTGTATTTAATTCAGTCTTACAGCTTTTTCTTGTGCTAAATTAAACATGAGGCATAACAGTGCATTGTCTTGCTGTAGTCCTTTTTCAGTATGAAAAGGTTCTAAGGAATATGACAATCTTATCTCTGTATGTCACATTTTTAAGAGTCACCCTTGTGGATATCTTAAATTCCATCATAGCTTCCAGTAATTTATCTCTATTGATACTGTCATTTGCAACTTTAAAATCGATGGACAAGTGATGGGTATTGATGTTATATTTTTGTTCTTTCCAAAATTTGTCAAATAGAGTGCATCTGATCAGTGGTCTCTCCTTTCTGGAAACTGCACTGGTAGTTCCCAATAATTTTAGAGGTGTATGCAATAATCTTTTTATACAGAATAGGGGAGAAGATTTTATGTGCTGTATTTAGTAATTATAACATTCTAGAGCTTGTCTCCGTTTTTATAGTTAAGACAAATTCTTCTTCCCACTCAGTGGACATTTGTTCCTTGATCCAAGTGCAGCAAATAAGATTTTGGATTGCATTATTTAGCTTAGTTTCATTGATATTCATGAGTTTGGCTTTATTATCATCAGGTCCAGCTGATTTGTTATGGTTTAGTCCTGTAATTACAAGCTCAACATTATAGAGAATTTAGTGGATTTTTCTCAATTTCTTTATTTTTATAGTCTATGGTAGGGAATATATTATGAGTGTCTACATCTTTTATTCCCTAAGCAGATTTTTGAAGTCTTCATGCCATCTTGGCAGAACCTCTTTCATGCTTCTAGTAATTTTCCCATTTTTTGTTGTTGTAATTAGAAAACCTACTATATTTATTAAAGGATAGCACAAATAATATTTAATCTTGCCAAGAATTACTCTTACAGAAGTTTCTTTCCTATTAGAGATTAGGTCATGATATAAACTTCTTTTGAAAAGTAGTCTAGTCAATAGGTTACCTTTGAGTTTTAAATAAATGATCTATAGGATTTTTGTTTGTAAATAAGGGTATTAAAGTTAAAAATATTGTTCTTTGTAATAGAATTAAATTAAGGTACTTTTATTATAAAGGTCCAAGTATTGATAATTGCTTTTCAAAGTTGTCACTGACAAAAGATGGACAATAACCAGTATGATAAGTTCTATAAGCACAATGATTAAAGTTAAATTTTATCAGGTGTAATCAACTATACTTATTCAAGATATTAACAACTGGTATAACCAGAATTTGGTGTATTTTCTACATGTTGCCAGATCTGGCTTAATGGTCCCTATACTTTATAAGCATTTCAATTACTTTAGTATCAAATGCGTTTCGTTAATTAAATAAGAAAAAGAAATACTAGGGGCACCCTTATACCAGCAATTTACCTCAAGCTGTGGTGAAGTCTAACATGTATAAATATAAATTGTTATAAAGAATTATTCATTTACTTTTAAATTTGTATTCATATTTTAATAAAAGTAATGATTATTACTTTATGATTATTTAATTATTTTTGTTTTAGTAATATTAAAATTTTACTTTTTTAATTAGGCCTCAAGAAGCTAAAGAATTGGCATCTCAAATGTTAGGGAAACGTTTAGTTACTAAACAAACAGGAGAGAAAGGAGTTCTGTGTAAAGAAGTGATGATTGCAGAAAGATTGTACACACGCAGGGAGTACTACTTTGCTATTATGCTGGAAAGAGACTTTGGGGTAAAATAATACTTTAAAAGTTTTCCCAAAAAATGTTTTTTAAATTTTCATTTTAAAAAAATCTAAATGTGATAAAATGTAAACGTGATATAAGTTTTTCAAACGAAGTTCTTTTGGAGATATATCAACTTGAATTAATTTGTGGGTTTATAAATGTATGTGTTTAAATTCCACAAGTGCAATTTCTGCATTGTTCAAATTGTAGTCATTTTTTTACTAGCATTTAAAATTTTATTTAGATAGCTTTAATTTTTGGTTTTGTTTAATCCTAAAACGTTTTTTTTTTTAATGTAAACAAGCATGTGCAGTAAGTCCTGTCAGTGATTAATATAATTGAAGTTTAAATTATTATCACATAAACAATTATGAAAACTAGTTTTAATACTAAATGAAGGGTCCAGTGATTATTGCCAGTGCTCAAGGTGGGGTCAACATTGAAGAAGTTGCTCGAGATAATCCTGAAGCAATTATTAAAGAACCCATTGATATCATGACTGGTCTCTCTAAAGATCAAGCTGTAAAAGTAGCTAAACATCTTGGTTTCAAACAGAATAATATTGAGCAGGTATGATTATTATGCTTTTATTTTTAACATGTATATCTTGATCATTCAATATAATCTTTTGAATAATAAATAATAATTTCAATATAATTTGTTGAAAATTGTACCAGAATGCTAAAGCTAGTACTAATAGTAATTGTTACTCATATTTTTAAAATATTGCAAAAATTAAGATATTTTTTTGCTATGTGTAATTTTTGATATTTTTGTTATTGACTCAATAATAATGAAAATCGGTCTTTAAATTGTTCATGTGTGACTGATAGAAAGTTAACTGAGAAATTCTACTACTAGGCATTATCCAAATCATTATTTTTAGTTTAGAAACAAATAAAGTGGAATGGAAATAAATAAAACGCTACAGTTGAGACTATAGATAAAACCATGAATTGTGTGTATTAGTATATGTTGTACAAGAGAGTGGAAGAAAGTCATATTGATAACTGTGAATTCTTGAAGAAACTAGATTATTTTCAGTTTTAGACGTTGAAGATGAAATAAATTTATTTTGTATTGTAATTTTTATTATGTAAAGAATATTTTGTTAGTTTTGATTAGTAAACTTTCGATTGCTGCACCCCCTCCCCTTTATGTATCAGCCTAACATGGTGGACCCCTCAACATTTTGCACACACCTTCTTGTCTCCCAAGACATGGCTGAGTAATTTAAAGGTTCCTCATTAATCCTAAGACTGCCTCTTGTACTTATACAGAATTTAACACTACTTTTTTTTCCTTTAAGAAAACAGTAAACATCTAATGAAAGATATTATGAAATACTAATTTAAAACTAACTTAATTAATATTCTTGATCAAAATACATATTCCTTATTGAAAATCTTTTGTCCCTCCATTGTTATAAGAAATTCTGGAAAGATATCAGTATTTTGTTTTATTTAGTTTCTTTTCATTAACAAATAAATAACTTCATACATTTAAGTTTTAATTTTTGAAAAATAAATTTAACAAGAAATTTTCTTAATCTAGTTTTATGAGAATTAAGGATAATATTTTTTATAGGCTGTTGAAATAATTACAAAATTGTATGAAGCAGTTTTACAATATGATGCTGTGATGGTTGAGATCAATCCACTTGTAGAAGATTCTGCTGGTGATGGTAAATCTTTGCCTTATTGATATTTGTAAATGGCAATATTTGTATTAGTTCACATGTAATTGGTACACACACACAGGAAAAATATACTGCTGGTTCTGAATGTATAGTATACATTTTGCAAGGTATTCAAAAACAGCTTAGAGAAAAAAGCTGTTATTACTCAAAAGCAAATCCAACTATCTCCTGCCTGTGATGTGGATGTTTGGAGAGTAAGGTGTCAGTTCAGGCCTCATCCTTGTCATTTGACTGAGGCTCAAATTTGTGAGGTTTGTCACCAATAGGTCTTGTGTTGCTTTAGAATTTGACATTGATAAAAAAAGAATTAATCTGCGCCTTCCCTCTTTTTTTTTATTTATGAAGAAAATGGATGCATGCAAATATCAAGAGGGAAATGACTCCCCCCCCCCTATAATAACATTGTAAGATAAAGAATAATTTTTATTTTGATGAAAATAAGCAATATACATTACAGAAATTATTGAAATCCCCGGAAAGCGGGATTTCTTTCAAATAACTAAAATAATTAACAGTTAAACAAAAATTTACAAAAAAAAAAAAAAATTGGTGAAATTTCTATTAATCTTCATGTACTTTTCTGTAAGAACACTTAAGCTGCCTAATTTCTTCTCTCCAGTTCATTCCATCCAGTTAAGATATACCTTTGGATCAATATTGATTCTGTGGAAACAAATTTTCTTTCTTTGTAATATTCATATTGATAACAAATAAGATAACATTTCACTTAAATTGTGTCTGAAAAACATCAAATGTATTACATTCAGTTTATTTTAACATTTATGAAACAGTTTAGACTTTTATTCCAAACAAAACAACTTACAGAAATGATGCAATGTAGTTTACTGTTGTGAAATGTTGTATTTAATGTAATTACGCTGTGCATTTTTTTAACAGCTAAAAAGTTTTCCACGGTGATGCAAGCATGAGCAAATGTCATTAACTTTGTATATAAGTGATATAATAAAGGAAAGTCTGATTTCCCAAAATGATGTGAGATTCGCCTTGGTTCTACAAAATCCATTCTTTTGCCCTTGATTTTACAGAATGTTTTTCTAAATATTCATAATTCATTCTAAGAAACATATGTAAAAACAATACATGACAATATTTAAAAAGAATCCTTAAATGCATATTAGAGAACTTATTTCATCTTGAAATTTATATTACATTAGTGTTTATTTAGCACACACATAAAATGTGTACTAATAATGTTTCTACTTAAACCCTTTAAGAATTATTATACAGAAGTATACTTTCATTAATATTCTCAATTAATTTGAAAAATAAGACACAAGTAAACAGTAACAATTTTATTTAAATGTACCTGAACTTAAAATTATTTGCTTCAAAAAAAAATTCTTTGTGTTTTGTAATGTTTAAACTTTAAAAACTGATTTCTTACAATTTTATATTTGGTAATGTTCGTATAAAAACATCATAGTTGAGTGTATTTTATTACTAGTATACTTGAAAATTTTTTTGAATGCTATGTTTCTCAAATTATACTTTATAGAACATTTTTAGTTTCAGTTGTAAGTTGACAATTTTGAGAAATCAATAGCCCTGTTATCACAATATAATATGTAACTATCTTCATTGACATTAAATAATTTTAATTTATCGTATTCATTTAAAATTCTGATCTAAATTAATGACTTCACATCTTGTGAGATTGCTGCTTATTCAGATTATGGAGTAGATAAACTTGCTGACTTATGTGTTTATTAGCCTTCTATAATTATGGGCTTTATTACCTATAAATAATCATTCCTCCTCTTTCATAGATGTTCTATCATAGAGGTTTAATGCAAAATTTGCTTTGCTGTAACATTTTACTTCAATTTCATTAATATATAATTCAAAAATTTTCATATTATGTATTTTAATAAACATTTTCCAATGCAGTATACTTGATTTAAATTGCAATTGCATTGTATGCATTAATAATTTGCATTTGGTCTAGTTCAAGTAGCAATATATAAGCTTAACATCCAATTAAATTTTTGTATGGTTATTTAATTAGGTGTTATTACTTCACTTTTGCTTGAACATTGCAATTTTGATAGAATATCCTGGGCAGTGGAAAAGAATGCTATAAGAATTTTACATTTTTCATAGGCTTTGCAAGTTTTCAAAATGAAAAAATCACTTTGCCAATTATATCATTTGTAATTAAATTCTTCAAATGTAATACCAAATCTATTGTTTTGTGCCTTTAAATCAAAATTTTCACTGAAGCGTTTTATTTCATTAATAATATGATGTAAAAAGTGTCTTCCACATGCAAAACTAACACGATATTATTTTTAAACACATATAGATAATTTACGGATTCCAGTGAATTATCTGTGTTAAAAATATCAAAGCTTTAAGTCTTCTAAAATGGAATGAATTTCATAGAACTACATTTGACCTCTTTTGGAAGACCATATTATACATGTTTAAATAAGCATGATATGACCTGCCATTCTCAATGAAAATAATCCTAAGGAATGTGTATTTATGCAATTTGATATCAATTTGACAGTACATCAATTGATTGATCTTCATTACTAGCCAAAGAATTTTTATTATTTGCATTAAAACTGTAATAATTAACAGGTTTTTTTTAAAAAAAATATTAAATGCTTTATTTTGGTATAAAAATTAGACATAATAAGAGATCTTTTTCTCCTTAATTCTAACACTTTGTCTTATTATTTTATTTAAGAATGAATTTTGAGTATGTTTAGTGTATACACAAAAGATACTCAAATTTATATTTTGCACTTAAGCAATATAATACATCCAATAAAAGTAAAACTTACTTTTGTACTATGGTATTTTAGTGTACTGTTTGGATGCAAAATGTCGATTTGATGACAATGCTGAATTCCGACAGAAAAATTTGTTTGAACTCAGAGATTGGTCTCAAGAAGATGCCAGGGAACGAGATGCACATAAGCAAAGTTTAAATTACATTGCTTTGGATGGTGATATTGGTTGCTTAGGTATGACGAAATTTGATTTACTTTTATATTTTTTGAAAGTAT
Source organism: Trichonephila clavata (assembly GCA_019973975.1). Classification (NCBI taxonomy): domain Eukaryota; kingdom Metazoa; phylum Arthropoda; class Arachnida; order Araneae; family Nephilidae; genus Trichonephila; species Trichonephila clavata. Next base: position 162,212 of record BMAO01001301.1, read on the forward strand.
TATCAAACAAATCAGATATCTTAAAAAAATTTTGAAAATTGATATTTGAGGAGAATTTTTTTTTTTAAATTCAGTTAATGGAGCTGGTCTTGCTATGGCTACTATGGATATTATCAAGCTTCATGGTGGAAATCCTGCAAATTTCCTTGATGTTGGTGGTGGTGCTACTGTTACACAAGTTACTGAAGCTTTTAAACTTATTACTTCAGATCCTAAAGTAAGAAAGCTATTTTATTTCTCTGTAAATTTAGTTATTCATGTGTTGAATTGATTCCTACATTAAATTAGAATTTAAAAATTTTTCAAAGAATAATATTTAAGATGAATCATTAAATTATGGCTTAGTAACCGACAGAATTTTTGAGTAATTTGTTTCATTATGTAAATTGCAATGAAAAGAAGTTGTAAAAATACCTCTTGAATAAATTATAACTACTTTATTATTACAGAAAAAAAAAACTCTTTGTGAATGCTGTTTCTTACTGCGATTATAGGGTTATAATTTTATATGTGTACTCAGGAGCTTTGAAAATAGTGCATCAAGGAGGGAACTTAGAATTGAAGTAAAATTTAATACACATGATACAGATGAGAAATTCACTTGATCCTAAAATCAAGACAAACAAATATAGTGTGTACAATTATACAAACATAGTGCAACTTGAATAGGATATTAAATCACTGCAGTACATGTTGCAATATGGTCCAGGATTGAGTTCATTAGCTGTTGGATGCTGTCCTGAGGTAGATGTAGTTACAAATCTTGAAAACCCCTCAGGGGGCTCACCTTCTTTAGGTGAGTACGGGTGTCACAATCCCGAGGTGCCCTAGTGATCTTTTCCTTTTCCCACGGGGTTTACTGTCTTTGGTAAACACGGGCTTCACGAACCCGGGGTACCCTAGTGATCCTTCTCTATTTTCGACCCTCTTTCTTGTCATTCAATTCATTCTTTCTTTCTCTCTTCCCGTCTAGACCACAGATATTTAAACAAATGTTTGGCGCTGTATAGCCTAAATCGGCTCTTGTGCCAATAACCCCCAAAATCACTCACTCACAAATCTTGAAAAGCCTTTTCCAAACCATGTATGAGGTGACGCAGTAGCCTCTGGTGTTTCAATTGGTCACACAAGTGCTCTGTAGGGTACAGGTCTGGATAGCAAACCAGGTCATGGAAATGTTTAAACTTGATGTAGAAAGCCTTGAGCTACTCATGCTGCATTATCTTGCTGAAAAATCTCCACTGGAAGACCATCTGGAAAGGTTTCTCATGGGGTCAAAAAATATCAACATAGCAATGGCTTGTTAAGGTACTATGTACCATAATTAGAGTGGGTGTTCTATCATAGGCTATAGTGTCTCCATTACATTTGCTGTGCAGACAAGTGTTTCTTGTAACAGAAGGGTTAAGGAATTGTACTGTTCACCAGAGAACCCTGAAACTTCTATGTTGTCATCTGCCTTCCAAATGAACCAGGATTCACTCTAAGTGCCACACTTTGCCAATTTATGACATTTTACATCACTTTGGCTTGGCACTGCTGTAGACGGAGTTGCCAATGTTTTGGTGTTAAAGGTGTACACATAAAGAATGCTTGGAATATAGATTTGTGTGTGAATTATTTGTAGAGAACTGGCAGCCTTATATCTAATTGTATTGTGGAAGGAATCACAGTAGGATCTATTAGGTCTTGCTGCATGATCTTGCCTAGTCAAGACCCAGTTTTCTGCACATGGGTATCACCTTGTGTTTACTAATCCAATGTGTTCTGACAAATGTGACCCAATGTGTTCAACAAATAACCGACCTGGAAAGCAATATGGTGCATCAACCAGTCTGCAGTTTTCATGCTGATGGATCAAGCCCCTCTCAAACACACTAAACTGTGCAAAATTTCTTCTTTCACCTTGTGACGGATCTATATGCGGTTCTACTAATATCTTTTCTCTTTAAAACAAAATATTTATTTCAACCAACTTTCATCGAGAAACCAAACATGATTTATGTAAATGAGGAATATTATATAAATTTGGTTTTCGCGAGTTGACAAAAAGGGAAGTAAGAGGTTAAGTAAAGTGAAGGAAAGGAAGGGAGCAAGTGATCTGTTGACACGTTGTTGTTGACAAGCTGAAGTTGATACATTAGATGTGTGCAAGTAGGAGTGAACTTGAAGTTCGAGAATTAGTAAAAGGATTGCAAAGCGTAGAACCTACGACATTGAACAAGCTAAAGATAGTAAGAATTAATAAATCAGTTAGATTGAAAACATGTCTATGAATTATTCTATTCCTCCTACACATCTAGCCAGGTTTACTGGTGGACAAGAGGGTTCGGATGTAAGGGGTAGCCAGAGGTTACCACAACCTCTACCTGGCATTCTTTGCTTACTTAAATCCTCCTAGAGTTGGAATGTGATCATTATATTTTTGAATCTTTTCAGCTATGCACTGACTTGGTTAGGAGCCTCTTCAGTTTTGCAACTACACTATAATGTGTGTGGTCATGTACAATGGCCCCAAACTTGGATCATTTTGGTATTGAACATTATTCGACTGCTTTTGCTGAGTTAAAGAATTGTGGCTCATTTCCTTCTTGGTGCACTATTTTAAATGTTCATGAGTGTATATATCCCAAATGTGTTGTAATGAAAAGGTCTAGATCAGGGGTCGGCAATCTTTAGCTGTGGCATGCCAAACCCATCTACCAATATGATTCAGTATGTCACACAATTGGACATTTTTGAAACAATTAGATTCCGACTATAATGTATGCATAATTATTGAATATAGGTCAAGAATACAGATTTAGTTTTATTATATATTAATTTTTTATTATACATTAAGTTTTTAATTTTTATCATTTAAAGATATTTCTTGACATAAAGGCATAAAATATAATTATTTCATGAACAAAAATAAAGAATATTTATCTTCATTATAGTTAAATAAAAATATAGTTAAAAATTTTATGCGAACCTAGTGCTTTAACCTGCTTTACTTTCGTATTGCAAAATCGGGGGTAAAATTTGTGGCTTTCAATTTGACACAATTCTGAGCATTCAGTTGTTAAACAATTTCTTTGTAGACTCAGAAATATTTTTCATATAAGGAAAAAAATTTTGCTTAGATATGTGTAGAATCAAAAATGGAAAGTAAAGTACATGCCACTTTTTTTCTGTTGTCAAACAATTAAATCTCTCCAGCAATGACATTCAGTAATGTACTAAATAGCGTGTAAATTTATCTTTCAGATTGTTTTGTAAATCCCAATAATTCCGAAGATGTTTTTAAAATAAGGTCCGTTACAAATGTATCAACTTCCATCCACTTCAAAACTGATAAATTTGTAGAGTAGTGTAGAGTGCCTCTGAGAATTGTACCCCCTGCCACATTTGGAATTCATGCCATAGATTGCCAACCCCTGGTCTAGACCTTTGGCTTACCATTGTATAAGAAAAGTTTTCTCAAGAATATATACAAAGACTTACAATCTATGTTATTGTAAAATTACTTAATTGTATTGAAATCGTATTGAAGTGTATTACACATTTAATTATTAGGAAAACTGAATATTATACTGAAGAAGTGATAATTTCATTTTCTTTTTAATGGAAAAAATGTTTGTCTACTATATTTTTTTTTAAAAATTCAGTGAAATAAGTTTATTATTGTGGTTTGCCAATTATATGTATAATAAAGCATAGTAAAATATGTGATAGAATCTTTTAAATAAAAATGGAGAACAGAAAGTCCATTATATACTTTAATGATTTAAATTGTATTGAATGAATTGCACTATAAAAAATTAGTTTTATAATGAACAACTGTTTCAAATGGTTAAATACAAGCTATTTGGTTATCAGTGTTTAATTCCTGAATCCATCAAAAAATTATGTGGCATTTAGAGAGCTGCTGTGTATTTCAATGAATTACTCTTCAAATTCCTTATGTCATAAAAGTTTGGCTATAGTAAAGTATTATAGTTCAGTTACTGGTGCGAGGTGCCCTAGTGATCTTTTCCTTTTCCCACGGGGTTTACTGTCTTTGGTAAACACGGGCTTCACGAACCCGGGGTACCCTAGTGATCCTTCTCTATTTTCGACCCTCTTTCTTGTCATTCAATTCATTCTTTCTTTCTCTCTTCCCGTCTAGACCACAGATATTAAAACAAATGTTTGGCGCAGTATAGCCGAAATCGGCTCTTGCGCCAATAAACCCCAAAATCACTCACTCAGTTACTGGTGAGATTCTCATCATTCAATTAGTTAAAATCAGAAAATCTTTCTATGTAGTTCTTATTGTTATCATGTTGGTATAGGTAAACATTTTGATTTAGTAAATAAAAAGCTAAAATTTGCTTTTGGAAAAAGGGAATTCATATTACTTTTACAAAATGTATGAGTCGTTAAATTATCTGATAAAAATGTTAGTTCCTTTCTACTAGTTTAATTTTTTAATATTTATTGTGCATGTATCAATTGTGCTAGCATTGATATGCGTCTGCATATGCATATTGTGTATGTATCAATTGTAATTAAGTCTAATAGATTTCATATACAAAAGTTTTCATGCTATTTATCAATAAATTATAAAAGTTTTCTTGGAAGATATTTTATGCATTGATTCAACACTAGTTTAAGTATGAAAATGAATAAATTAAAAGCTATCTAAATTATTGGATATTTTTAAATTTGTTTTATTTATAAAATAAAATGTAAAATGGTTTTGATTATTGATATATTTGTTATAAAGAAGTTGTTTTAATGTACATTATAAACAAGTGATGATTTTTTACATGTTTAATAAAATAAAGTTATTTATGTTTAGATATAAGATACAAGTAGATTTTTAAAAGTGTTTTTAAATTTCTTAGGTTCAAGCTATATTAGTTAATATATTTGGTGGAATAATGAGATGTGATGTTATTGCTGAAGGTATTATTCGTGCAGCTGAAATGCTGAATTTGAAAATTCCTATTGTATGCAGATTACAAGGTTTGTATGAATATATTTAACCTTGATTATTGTATATAATGTAATCATATTAAATTTATATATAATTATTTTCAATATTTAAAAAATATTATGTATGGGCATTCACATTTAAAAATTGTAGAATATCTATAAAATGGTCTAAACTATGTAAACAATTAAGGGGATAAAATTTTCAGCTTCAAATTGGATTATTAAAAAAAAATATTTGTAATTATTTAAAATAGTGTGATGCAAGTGAGGATTTGGTTATTACAGTACTTAGATTCTGTTATGGATTTTCTCTTATCCTTCCTCCTGTATTTAATAATTCAAATTTCTCATTTTTTTATAGAAGGGGGAATAAGAGTTTTGTGCAAAAAGCTTTAAAATATGTCGAGTAGAAAATTTCTTATCGTTTGTTTATGACACTCATTGAACATTGGAGAAGGGCACCAAGTTTTTAGACCTAGTAATTGAGAAAATTACTTATAGAATTTTATGCTGATATTTTTAAGATGGAAAATCAAATGCCCACTTGCACCAAATTCTAATAACAATGTAAAAAATTCTGTCTTGGAAATTCATTGACTTTTAATATCATAAATTGTAATTCCCTTTAATCATTTACACTGAGACTAATTTTCATCAGCTGTGGAATTAATATTGAGTGACTTCTTTTTTAAATTTTTTTTGCAACTAAAAGACAGTAGAAAAATATTTGCGTTAGATGTATATTTTTAATTTATTAAATTGAAATTTCTCTGGAAATAATAATTTGAAATAAAAAGTATTGAAGTTTCTGTTCCTGTAATATTAAATAGTTGTATTAAATCAATTTAGTTTTTTAAGCAAGTATATAGAGACAAATCTGTTTCTATTTTAGAGTTGATAAATTATTCTTTGGTCAGTCTGGTTTTAGTAATTTATCACAGATTGAGTAAGTTAATTCAGGGGATTTTTATATTTTTACTATTTTGTTATAACATATTGGAAACTTTTCACAGAATGTAAACCAAGTTTCTAGCTACCTAATAAAGCATTTACTGATTAATTTTCTGTTTTTCTTTCAAATTTTAATATATACAAATGTATTTTTGGAGTAAATGCTTTTCATTGAAGATATACTGTGTTTCTCTTTATGTTTGAGTGTCTTTTGACCAAAAACTATAAATTTCACTATAAAGTTATCAAGCTTAGCAAAATTATTTTTTACAGAAAAAAGTTTTATCTTGATATCTAAGAACAAAAATATTCCCTCTTGATCCTTGTATCAACTTTTAAATTTACTTTCGTTTTCAATCTGTTAAAAAAAATATTTTTTTATAAGAAAACATTTTTGTAAAGTTATTAATTTATATATGGAATAGAAATTGATTACTATTGCATAAAATGTTGCTGTTCTTGCTTTGTTTCAGGAACCCAAGTTGATGATGCTAAAGCACTAATTGCTCATAGTAAACTACGTATTTTAGCTTGCGAAAATCTTGATGAAGCCGCAAAAATGGTAAAATTTTCTCTATTCATTAAATTTTTGTTTGATTTTTTAAAAATTTGTTTTCTGATGTGTATTTTTTTAATGAGTAACATTTTTATGTTATTTATTAGTATTAGTTTTTTGTATTTATGTATAAGCACTAAAATGCAGAAATCAAGTAATGTGCTCAATGCATAGATAATTCAGATAAATTAGGCTAATCTATAAAAATAATGCAGCAAATTGTTTCATGTTATCTAAATAATATATCTAAAGTTATATATATATATACTAGGCATTTGTAAAAATGAAAATAAAGCAAATTAATCAACATATTAAAAGTTATTTTTGGCTTTTATTTTATTGTATTAAACTTTCTATAAAATACACACTAAAAATATGTACTATTAAGCATTTTGTACGTAGTTATGGGGTAGTTTTCGATGTCATTTCATCCATGACCAATCCTCTCTTGTTACAATTCTGTTGTCAAAAAAGGCATATTGTAGATATGATTGCTTGATTGATAAGATTTCCCACTAAATTTTGAGTGCATTGTTTTTAAATAATTGGATTTCTTAGCGCAATGGGCCATGATTGGGCCACTCAGAAAAGGCTAGCAAGCCACATGTGGCCCACAAGCAACAGGTTGAGTATCATTGCTCTAACAGCAGCAACATTTTTATATTCTTAAATTACTTATATAGCTTGATAATGCTAGGTACTATTAATTGAACAGGCTTTGCATCGTCCACAAACTATTATAAGTAATTTCACATAATAATCTGAAGATTATAAAGTAATTGAATATTATTGAAACTATATATACTGACAATCCTCTTATTTTTAACAATTATATGCGGTTGATTGTTGGTTGAAAATATGGCTCCCTAAATTCCTGTTAGGTTGATGCCTGTCGCATGAAATATTGCACCGTTGTTGGGGTCAATATTATTGAACAAAATACTTTTATTTTTTAAAAAATCATGTAATTTTGTTTTGTATCAGAGAATAAGACCAAATTGTCAATGAAGCAGGGGTATATTTTTTGTTTCTATTTGCCAAATTTATTCTTTGTAACCATCTCACTCAGTGAATGAAAAAGGAGAGGATGTTTGTTTGAGAAATGAAAACAATACATTAACATACAATAATATATTAAAGAATGTGTATAAATTTCCTGTGTAATATTTATAGAGCTCTTATTTTGGGAAGCATTCTGCACTTAAACTGTTCAAATTGGCTAATCTGGTAACTAGGTAATGCACGCAAAGTAGTTAATATACACATTAATAACTTTCAAACTTCTATGGTTACATATGCATTTAATTTATAACATAGAAATAATCTTTTTTCTTCATTACAGGTTGTTAAGTTATCAACTATTGTAGGATTAGCTCGTTCTGCAGAAGTTGATGTCAAATTTGAACTTCCTTTGTAACTATTCATATATTTATGTAAATAATACCAAAAAAAATCAAAAGAGCTGGCTGATATTAGGAATGAACTATTTATTGTTGACTATGTTACTGTAGGTAAAAAAACAACCAAAAATTGCTAGATATAAATTATATCATGTAGTACATTGTTGCATAGAGCTTTCCATTATTTTCTAATTTATTTGTCATTGACCTCTCTTAATACGCTTTTATATTTTTAGACTATTAGAGTAGCATTCCTTCCTTTATATTTTTCTACCCAAATACCATTGCATATGTGGAACATGAGAGATCTTGTACATTACAACAATTTTATATTGTATAAATTGTTTCATCTAAATTGCTTAATAACTGCTTTTTTTTAATTACTTGATTATAATTTTGATACTGTTATGGATATTTCTTAATTAATTTCCAAATAAATTTCTTCATAATTTGTCTAAATGATCTATTTTGAACAAAAACAAGATGTAACAGACATCTTTATGGGGGAGTGAAATATATATTTTTTCTTTTTGCAAAGTAAATGTTATATTTATTCAGTTTTATAATTTTAAAACCTTTGCTTAAGTTCCTGTGTAAGTAAGAAGAATGGATGGATATATAAGACCCTATAGTTTTTTATGGAAATATTTTTGTAATTTAAACTTATAGCGCAATTTTATATTTTGCATTCTTTTTTATATTGCGAATTTTTAACTGAACCATGACCAATGTTTGGATAAAATGGCAATATTTCCTAGTGGGAGTAATATGCCATCTATTGCTTCCATCTGTTTTCTGTGTTGCTAAATTATTTCAGAATCTTTTACTGTACTTTTCCCTCCAAAGTATAAATTGTCTCTGTAAGAAATATTACAAATGACAGAACTCAAATTCATGGAATTACGATTTTACTATTTTATTTATTACAAATCTTACCAATAATACAAAAAAAAATTCCTACAAATATTTAAGAATTAAAATTTAAGTGCAAGGAATCCATTTTTAAATATATTTTAATTTTTATACCGTCCTTTAGCTTGTGTAAACTGAAGAATGTAGTTGATTTCCAGAAGAGTATTTTTACCTCATTTTTACTAATTAGTCAAAAGTGGTGAACTATTTGATAAAGATAGATATTTGTTTTTCATGTATAAAATGTATGAAATAAAGAATTATTCCCAAATAAAAACTTTGTTCACATTTCATATAATTTGTATTAAAAATATTACTCTTTGTATTTTCTATCCAGATTTAGAGGGAAGAATAGAACATGGGGTATGTTGAAATTTTCTAGGTATTGAAAGTTATGTAAAAATTTTTGTTAATGAATTCACATTGACAGCTAAATTTTTTAGTTATTTTCCAGTTAGTATTCTCGAGAGGAAACTATGTTTATAAAAATGTTATGTATTCAAGAATTTTATTGCAATGTAAACAGTTTCGTGTAATTAACAAATCTAAACTTCTGATAAATTTCTTTAGATTCTCATTTGTTAAAATACACTAATCAACTGGCTTAATAATTGCATTTTTTTCCTTGGACTTATTTGTCCATTAAAAAATTTGGAAAGCAAACTTTTTTGCAGTAGAGTGTAACATTACTGAAAAATGTCTCAAAAAATAACTACACACTTGGTTCATATCCTTGAAAAACCTGCTTTAAGATAGAGATCAATGATTCTTAAATTGTGGTATGCATACTCCTAGAACTGGGGGTGGGTGATTGTTTTGGCTCAAGGTGTTTATTGTGGAAGTGGAGGATACCATAGGGTCGCAACTTTTTAAATTGATCACATTCGTTAGCTAATTTTACATTTCAGAAAAAGGTATAAATGGTACCATAAACAGTAATTATAAGTGAAATAAAATAGTGGCAGTTTTATATTATTTTATTTATGCTAATGTCATATAATCTGTAGCTGCACACACATTTAGTTTTAGAATCAATTTAATCAAACAAATGTACCCTATATATATATCACACTTTTCTACAATTTTTATAAACTACAATTGGCATGTTGAAGTTGCTTGCTCAAATTGTCATCATGGCCTGCAAGTTAATGTCGACCAACTTGCACCATTATTTACTCTTGCTAATCTTCATGTGAGAAAAACTTTGTTCACAAATATATGTTGGCCCAAATATAGTGAACATTTTCTGTCTATTTTGTTTACAATCTAGTCTGGCTTGGTGGACCGCATATGGCTTGTGGGCTGCTATTTGTTCACTGCTGTTCGAGTTATATGGATCCTAGGAAAGAAAAAATTCATCCTTTTCATAGAACCTCTGAAATCTTACAATTTATTTATGAAATCCACATTGGAAGAAAATATGAATAAAATGTCTTGTTCTGCAGTATTCTTACTGTCAGAAATATATTCATAGACAAAAATAAATTGGGTTTAAATCCGTAATTACCTAAAAAAGATAAGTTTGCATAGAAAGAATGTTCAATAGACTAACACATTTTATACTGCTTTATAGTATCAAAATGTTGAATTGGTAATTACTGTTATTATATACTATATTTATAAACACTGTGATTTTTGTTAAAGTTTTTCAAAGTGCTGTAAAAAAGAACGACTGATCAGAATGACCTGAAATTTGAACAGAATATTATTGAAGAAAGGGGAAAGCATATGGCATAATAAAAAAGTAGTTCCAAATTTTAGCAACAGATGGCGCTCTAAGCATCATAATTTAAAAGAATTCGATTAGAAATGTCAGTAAATTGTAAAACAACAGCTAAGAATTATTTTAAACATGAAAACAAGTGTGCTGTTCAGTGCATGACTGTTCAAATGTGATACTGTTAGTTATGTAAGCCTACCCACCATGGCTAGGTCGTATCACATCGGAGGAGAAAAATCAGTTTTTAACTGTCCGGAGGCTAAAAACCGCATAAAACGCCCATCAAATCAGTTTTTAAATTTTGCGAGACTGGCGCAAAACATGTTCAGTATGCTGTCCACTGTTGTCTGCAATGTGTTTAAATTGAAAAGTGCCATGTTCCACAACTCATTGAAGTGTCTCCAGGGTCACGTGCTATCAGAGCACTGAACACAACATCTTTCAGATAACCCCACAGCCAGAAGTCACACAGATTAAGATAAGGTTATTGGGGTGGCCATTCTGTAGGGAAATGGCGGCTGATAACTCTAGCATTTCCAAAAGGCCCCTTCAGCAGCTTCTTCACTGGATTTGCAATGTGCGGAGAAGCACCATCTTACATAAAAATCATCTCATTCACACAATCACGCTATTGAAGATCTGGAATGATGTGGCTGCACAAAAGACACTCATAGCGCTGACCAATGGTGGTAGTGGTAACAAGGTCAAAAGCACTCATCTCCTCGAAAAAGTATGGCCCTATGACAGTGGTTGGCAACCTTGTCATTTAAAAGAGCCAAATACAGATAATACACAATTGAAATTTATTCAAAGAGCCATTTTTATAACCTATGCTTTGCTTTAGTAGGAGACATTTTTACGGAAATAATTAGGGTTAAAAAAGTACACTCTCGAGCTTACCTTTGCCCAAATATATATGTCTTAGGTTTTACTAACAGTAAATTAAATAAAACTTGGTATCATATTTATATAAAAATAATATTTATTTAAAATATAACTAGTAAAATAATATAAAAGGTATTCTTAAAAATTACTACAAATACTCCACTAATATGAACATTGGCCTTGCACACATTTCTTTGGAAAGTAAGCATAAGTCAGGTTTGTATGATGTAGTTTTTAATTTGAGGCACGATTCCAAGTTCTCATCAATAAGCCGATTTCTTAATTTACTCATGAAATTGTTCATGCTTGAAAATGATTGTTCACATGAATATGTAGATCCAAATAAGAAAAGAACAGTAAACACTAGTTTTTTCAGTTGATCATATGAGTCAGGATTACTATATATTCCGTGTTAAAAATCGACATATCTTCCCTCTCCAGATCTTTTAAAGCAGACCACTTGTGTTGTAAACTTAGTTCACATTTATTTCTCTCCAATAGCTTTAAATCGGCACGAAGGCGCTCGAATTGTGAGTTCCATAATTCTTTACTTTTTAAATCCAGCAACTGCATTTCAAAGCTGCCAATATCAATATTAAAGGGTGAAAAAGTAAGCTCTGTTACCGTGGCATTCAGAGGTTTTATTACAAAAGCTAGCGTCCTTTTTCAAAAGTCTGAACCTGCTGAGAAAAGCTTCCTTCATATTTATTAGTGTTTTGAAATAAAAATGTCGTTATTAGACTTACTTTCTCGACAATATTTTAATAGGCATGGACTTTAAATTGGGGTTTCTCTTTCAAAATCTTCAGCAAAAGCGACAATTTGTTTTCGAATGAAATTACTTCTAACATTGGAAAAATTGTCGAGAAGTACATGCCAACACCAAACACACACAGACCCAGAAACATCCTATTAAATTAATTACATACTATCATTCAAATTCATTTGCTATTTCTTTTAAGTATATTTTTTCAACTAGTTACAATTCCTACAACATCTTGCACTTCAATGTAGTAACAACCATTCAGAGGGCTCCAAAAAACCGTACGGTCGCTGGTAGCCCCCAAACCCGGTCACGGCGACGGTACCCCTCCCGGGACCAAAGCCAACACATTAACGCAACAACCAGTCAGGTTGCTCCCTCTCGACACGCTGGACGGGAGAACTCTTAGACTTAACTCGCACACTTTCAAAGCAGAATAACGAATGGAGCACATAGCCCTTTACGGACTCTAATCTCCTGTCAGGTAATATTAGGTGACTGTAATGAGTTATACTATTGCCCAGTGTAAATAAAAATTAGAAGAAATAAAAATATTGCAAATGAAATATAATAAAAATTAAATATACTTTCCAGATGTGAAAAATTAAATAAAAACGCTCTTAAAGTGAGCTCAAAGCAGGTGAAAATCGTTAATCTGGAAGTAGGCGGGGTTAATCCTAGCCAATCCGGGAGCAGCAAACGACCGTTGATCGGAGGGAAACAGAATTAAAGTTAAGAAAAATAATATAAAAAGTAATAAGGAAGATAAAATAAATTAAGTTAAAGAATTTAGTCAAAATCAGGGTTGACCAAGATGTCTCTTGGTCGTCTGATGAAGGAGTAAGTATTATATGGTGAGATTTCATGTAGAGTAGGATTTTCGTGATTATCAACGTTAGAAAAGAACTTTTTAGCTAATTTGCGTATGGTTTGCCTAATAGTTTTAATTTTACAGTCTCTTCTGAGATCTTTATTTCTCATATACCAATGAGCGTCTAAAATTTGCCTTATAATTAAATTTTGAGTAGCTTCTAGGAAATTAATATTGGTCGTTGCTGCATGTCCCCAAACTGGGGAGGCGTAGGTGAGGAGGGGTTTCAGAATCAGTGTAGATAAGCAATTTGTTATGTCTACTCATTTTACTTTCTCGATATTAAGGGATATAATTTATGCGAGACTGTTTTAAATTTGTTTCTAATATGTGTAATGTGTTGTCTGAAAGTGAGATTTTTATCAATAATAACACCAAGATACTTGGTGTGCTGAGATCAGGGGATTCTTTGATTTTGCAGGGTAATTTCGGGTGGAAGTTTCTTATTGGAGAAGAAAACTGCTTCAGTTTTAGTGGTGTTAATGGCTATTTTCCAGACGGAGAACCATGTTTCCAGGTGAGCAAGGTGTTCGTTGATGTTATTTATGAGTGTGTTAGAGTCGTAGTGTCGGGAGATAATAGCTGTGTCATCTGCGTACATACAGAGTCGTGTTAGTACTTTTAACAATATCATTAACATAGAGATTAAAGAGTACAGGGCCCAGGATTGACCCTTGGGCAACACCTGCATTTATAGATTTATCTTGGGAATAGGACTGATTAATTTTTACTGAGAAGGTTCTATTTTTCATGTAAGAGTTAAATAAGAGTATTAGTGGGGGTGGAATATTAAAAGTGATCATTTTAAAGAGTAGGCCTGTGTGCCATACTCTGTCAAATGCTTTTTGAATGTCAAGGAAAACTGCAGCCGTGCACTGATTCCTATCGTTTGCTTTAATGAACTCAACGACACGGAGGAGTTGGTGAGTAGTGGAGAGACGAGGACGGAATCCGTGCTGCTCCGGAATAAGGATGTTGAATTTTTCTAAGTGGTCGTTGAGCCTTGCTTGAATGATGTTCTCTGCTATTTTGCTTAGTACGGGTAGAAGCGAGATGGGACTATAGGACTGTGGGTCAGTTGGGTCTTTCCCAGGTTTTAGTATCGGTACAATAACTGCAGTTTTCCATGACGTAGGAAAATATCTATGGTTAAACATGTTACTGATGATGTTAGTAATTTTGAAAATGGTTATTAAAGGTAATTTCTTAAGCATTTTTATTTGTAATTCCTTCTCTGCCCAGGGATTTTTTAATTTTGATCTGTTTAATAATATCAATAATCTCCGAAGGCAGAGGAGGGGGGGGGAGGGTCATTATTATTGGAGTTAGTAACAAAGTACGCATCCACAATGTTTGTAATGATTTCGTCTTTGTGTGGGTTGTGAATATCATTAAGTTGAAATTGGCTCTCTAGCGACTGAACAATAAGTTCTGTTTTTTGTGTCGCTAAGAGCAGTACCGGTTGGGCAATTAAGGGCGGAAATCGGGGCGGCCTTCCTCCTGAACGCCTTGGCAATTCCCCAAAGGGAATTGTCCTCAGTAACACAACGCAATGTACTGATCCAGCGGGGAATAGATCAAATTCAAAGCCGTAGGCTTTCGTACTCTCTTCGGCATAAATCACAACGGAATCACCCGTAAAGTAACAGAGGCTGAGGGCGCGTTTGAGCTTCAAAAAATCTGAATAACAACTCCCCATGTTGCATTTCAGTATGCCTTATATAGACACGGCGAAAGTGGTAGAACATTCCAGAAAATAGGAGAACCGCCCGGAACCGGAAGTCGTCAAATATTGCCAAATTTGGCGACAAAATAAGTTGCCCAAGCTGTCGCCAGCTAAACGATATCTCGCCAATTTGGCGAGATACCCAAAGAGCCCCATGTTATTTACAAGGTCCCATAGTAATTGATCTAATTCACATGTTTACATGCAATAAACATTAATCCTGCACTATTTTTCAAGCAGAATTGTAATTTTGACATAATTTAACATTATAAACACATTTTAAATACCAAAATCGTAACATTGCCCCCTCCTCAAAGACTGCACGTCTCGAGCACACTTGAGCAGAAAGCCATTTAAATCAAACAATTATATTATTTTAAATATAAGTTCCGGACGCCGTGCTAGCATGACGTCCATTGAAAACGGAAGCTGGTCCGATAGGACAGATGCCTCGACATCGCCATCTATCACGGGCTTGGGTGCCCAATGCGACTCTCCGTCAAGGAAATCTTTCGGCGACGATTACATCGTCGAACATTCTGATGTGTTCCGTGAAGCGATAAAAGCTAGGAACGTATATGCCGCCTGGGCTAGGAAACTGACACAGGCCAAACCAACAGACCCGGATCTCCAGAACTTCCACCTTCAAGTTGGCAAGTCAGGTGAGATCGTGAATACCCTTCTTGTTAAACTCCAGGTGCCTCTGTTTAAAATACCAGCCAGCGAAAAAGAGCTGGATCGAATTATCCTTCGCGCCAAAGCGAAGGTCGTTGAACCGGCAGCGGCAGCGAAGAACCAAGAGGAGAATCCGCTTCCGGCGGCCCCCTCTACCCCTCCACCTTCCCCGCGCTCAGCGAGGAAAAAGCGGGAAAAGAGACGAGCGGATGAGCAAGGCTTCATCCCTCCCCCCCGCCAGCTTGTGCGAAAAAAGCGCACCACTTCTGCTCTCCCCTCCACCTCCACCTCGCAGTCTGGCGAAACGGAAGTTATTCAGAGCGCTCCCACCCCCTCCACCTCTACTGCCTCGGCAGCCGATGGAGAGGGAATGGAGACAAATGCTGATGATCCCCCCGCTGGGGACATCGTCGAAAATGCGCCGGTGCCTGAGAGGAAAGTGCGCGCTCCTCCTCCTTTTTTCGTTAACCCCAAGGGTGACTGGCGACAGCTCGTTGCAATCGGAAAGATGCACGCGCCCTCGTTCCAGTCACAAATGGCCGGTCGCTTCCTAAAAGTGACTGTCGCCGACGCGGACCAATACCGGGCATTGAACTCCTTTCTCACCGAAGCCGGTGTGGAGTTTAAGAGCTTCAATTTAAAGGAGGACAGGCCAGTCAAGGTCGTAATCCGTGGCCTCCCCTCAAATACGGAGCCTGAAGATATTCAGGCCGAGATTGAGGCGGAAGGCTTCAAGGTAGTAAAAATCTCTCAGATGAGGCATTTCAGGACAAAACAACCGATGCCCCTTTTTTACCTGCAGATCGAGAATGGCCCTAATGCCATAAAGATCTATGATTTTACGGAGCTCTTTGGTACCCGCATCGAGGTTAAGCCCTTCGATCGTGGGAACAAAGTTAACCAGTGCTGGCGGTGCCAAGGATGGTTTCACTCATCCGAGGTCTGCCACCTTCCTCCACGGTGTGTTCGTTGCGCAGGGCCTCACTCTGCGAAAGACTGCACCCTAGAGTATGACGCACCCATGAAGTGCGCTAATTGCTCCGGGCAACATGCAGCCAATTGGAGGCGCTGCCCAAAACACCCCGCCAACGCGAAAAACCGTAAGAACAAAAACAAAACGCGAAGGCCAAGAGCACCCAGGTGCAGAAAAAACCTCAGGCACCGCGCCCGGATATTTCGAACGCGCGCCGTGTCAGCCCTAAACTGGACTTCTCAACAGTAGCCCAGAATAAAATACCACAGGAGCGTCCTAGCCCAACCACTAGTGCGCCCACCCGTACGCCGGCCCCTAGCAAGGATGCCACCATAAACGCCGGCCTTTTGAAAGACCTGCTGGTCCTCATTGAGGATACTCAATGCGTGGACAAACAGGTCTTTTGTAAAGCTTTCAAAAATTCTTTACCTGCGCTCCGCACGGCATCTGCGGACGTGGACATGACCTATATTATATTTGAAGCCTACTGCAGGCTTCGATCCCTCCCTGCCTAGCTTTCCCAGCGCACGTGCAGAATACGCTAAAAATTGGATTTTGGAACGCAAACTCTTTGCGTCACAAGATCCAAGAAACCAGAGATTTTGTTCACGAGCAAAACCTTGATTTGTTTTTGGTTCAGGAAACCTGGCTCGAGCCAGGTATCAACCCCCAGATCGCTAACTATCGTCTCTACAAAGACGATAGAGTTAGTATTTTTCACCTCAAGCCACAAGGCGGCACTGCTATCTATTGTAAGAATGAGATCGTTCACAACAGTGTCCCCCTTCCTAGCATGCAAGGAATGGACGCCACTGCTGTGCAAATTAAAGTCAATAACTTCCCTCCCATTAATGTAATTTCGGCATATGTCAGAGCGACAAATCGCCGACAATTTCCTTCGGAGGATTTTAAAAAAGTTTTCAACTCCGGCAGTAACTTGATCATCGCTGGTGATTTTAACGCAACTCACACGAGTTGGCACAATGCCAGGTCGAATAGATTTGGGCAGCAACTCTTCAATCTCTCTCGCAACCTTCGGGTGCGAAAATTGCTGCCCCCCTCTCCCGCACGCATGCTCCAACGCCGAGGCATGGCGGAACTATTATCGACCTGGCTGTGTTTAAACACATCCCTTTTAATTATAGTATCAGAGTCATTAACGGTCTCAGCTCTGATCACTATCCAGTTATTTTAGAATTTAATCTAAACACCTCTCTCATTAAAAATCCAGAGCAATTAATCACTAATTGGAATAACTTTAAATTTGTTCTAAAAAATAAATCACTCCCCTCTCTCGACCTCACCAGCGAAGAAGATATTGAGTCGGCCATTGGTCAACTCAATCAAAATTTTTCCGAAGCTTTCGCTGAGGCTTCAAAACCAAAATTTAACAATCCTCCGAAGTTTCTCTCCCCAGAAATTAAATTCAAAATTCGTCAGCGTAACCGGCTGCGGAAAATTTGGCAAAGAAATAGGTGTCCCGAGTCTTATTCTGAATTCCGTAGCCTCAGTCGTGAGATTGCAAAGGACATCAAACACCACTCCCGCATGCAGTGGGAAAAACATATTGAGGCGCTCTCGCCGCTCGACAACACCCTTTGGAGGAAATCCTCCCAAATACGTAAGCCTTTTCAACCCATTCCTCCCCTAATGGGGTCACTGGGCAGTACAGCTATCGCCCCCATTGAAAAGGCGGAGGTGTTAGCAGATAGCTTGCAAACTCAATTCGAACCTAATCACGACGTTGGAAATGATGATTTCGTCCAACGCACACACACAGAGGTAGTGAACTTCCTCTCTTCCTACCAAGATCAGGAGATCGATAAAGCCACGCCATCGGAGGTATCACTCTTCATTAACAGGTTGAAGCTTAAAAAATCTCCAGGCCTTGATCAGATTTCGAATCGTATGCTCAAGAATCTTCCCCTTAAGTTCCTCCTTTTCATTACCTTCCTTTGTAATTGTCTCCTTAAGCTGAATTATTTCCCCAACTCTTGGAAAACTGCCGTGGTCATCCCCATCCTGAAGGCAGATAAAGATGCTGACCTTCCTCAAAATTACCGTCCGATCTCACTCTTAAGCAGTCTGAGCAAAGTATACGAGTTCATACTTCTCCGACGCCTGAATCAACACTGCGCTGCTGCAAATTTACTGATACCCCAGCAGTGCGGTTTTAGACCCAATTGCTCGACAGTTCACCAACTGCTCAGAGTAACGGAGTTGATTCATAGCGGCTTCGGCAAGTTCGAGGCCACGGGTATACTTTTTCTGGACGTAGCCAAAGCCTTCGACAAAATTTGGCACGATGGCTTAATAATCAAGCTCATACGACTTGATTTTCCGGCTCCCCTGATCAAGGTCATCCATAACTTTCTCTCCGCGCGCTCATTCCGAGTGAGAGTCGAAAAAACGCTCTCCTCCCCTAGACCAATCAGGAGCGGTATACCGCAGGGTCGTTGATCTCTCCGCTGCTCTTCAACCTGTACGTGAATGATATCCCGCAAGCTAATCTCGTCCATTTAGCAATGTATGCGGACGATACTGCCATTATATCACAAGATAAGAGATTCTCCGTGGTAATCTCTAATCTTCAGCATTACGTCTCTTTGCTTGAGCTCTGGCTCACGGACTGGAAAATTAAAGTCAACGCCTCCAAAAGTGCCTGCCTTATGTTCACGAGGCGAAATCAATTACCAGTGGGCCTAACCCCTGTCACCATTTTCGGCCAACCCGTCCCCTGGGTAAATGTCTACAGATACCTAGGGTTGTTTCTAGACGCAAAATTAATTTTTGCCCATCATATCGAACAAGCTCGCCGAAAGGCGAAGATTGTTCATAGTATGCTGTTTAAGCTGCTCTCTAGGAAGAGCAAACTAGCGATCAGGCACAAGGTTTTGCTCTTTAACTCAATCATCAGACCGATCATGTTCTACGGTTCCCCCATCTGGGGCTCCGCCGCCATGCATCATATTCGTAAGCTGCACACACTCTCTAACTCTTTTTTGAGACAGATAGTGGACGCTCCCTGGTATGTCAGGAATGAAGTCATTTACCGTGATTTAAAAGTGCAACCCACTCTTCCTTTTATTCAAACATATCGAAACGTTTTTTCGAAAAAATACCTCAAGTTCCCAACGAACTTATTAGAAATCAGCCTGCTTATGATCCAGCAGTGCCCTCCTCGCTCAAAAGACCACGAGCTCTTCTAGACCAGCATTTCGTGAATTTCCCCTACGCCAAACGGCTCAGGGTGTAATTCACAAGTTGAGAAATGCAACTGGAAAATTTTAACTCTATTAACAAAATTTTTACTTTTCAAAAATTTTAATTTTAAATGCAAATTCAAATATATTCTTGTCATCTTAAAATTATAACTCCCCTTTTTACCTGTATTAACTTTAGCGCCGTGTTGGGAGTCGCGGCTTAATCATCTGTTGAAGCACGATTCGGCGCGGTCGAAAATCGAGGAGATGTCTCCTTCGATTTAATTTTGCGCTCGAATCGTCTTCAATTGCTTCCCCGGCCACCAGATGGTAGCACGGGTCTTTTCTCCTTTCACATCGTGTTTCTGTTTATTTTTATTTTTACATTTTGTAAATGACTTCATTCCCCCATTATTCAACTCTTCCGTTGTCGCGAGCTGACATGGCGCCCGTTCGCGATACTCCATTTATTTCTTTCTCTTTTTAAATTTTACTCGGCAATTGAGCAAGTTGGTTCATATAAAATAACTTCTTTTATTTTTGTTCCCCCATAGTTTTTCTTTTCTCTGGTTCTCTCACAACGCATGTTGTTTGAAACCTTCGCTCCGGCCGTTCACTCCGAACGCGCCTTCTGTTTTTCCACGCCCACCGATAGGAGCGATTGGCAGTCTGCCAATCTCATCACTGGGAGGCTCAGCCCATCCAGTGAACCTATCGAATGGGCACTCGTTTCAAGGCGCGCGGGCTACGCCCGCTCGCCATCTTTAGCAGGCGTAATGCCACTGCCCATTAATTATTCTCTTAACTTTATCTCTTCTTTCTTTTTAATTTATGTAAAGCTATTTTAAGTCACTAAATCTATAATTCTGATGTGGAGGTACACCCCTAGGGGTAGGAACTCCGTAACTCTACACGCCAC